>JANHGN010001643.1:16314-26938 GCA_024605025.1 Megaceryle maxima
AACAAGGATCCAACAATTATTTATTAGTATCAATAACTGCCCATTTGTAGATCTGTTGCCATCAGATTTAAACATAATATCAAAACCTCAAATTTTTCCACATCCTTTTGTCCACGACATATAATTAAAAAAGTTTTCTTTAATATATAAAAGAAAGACTACCACATAGGTTATTGAAATTGTACTTCAAACCCCATGTCCTTATCATTTTGCTTATAGGCTGATTTAAAAGTTTCATTATTTGAATTTACCTGAACTCTACAATATGGAAGAAAATGTTTTGGTTTCAACAGGAACACTGTGCAGAAATATTTCCAGCTTTTAGACACATTGCTCTTATAGTGTGTCTGTGTATTTGCTCTCATATACACAAACACACTGAGAATATATGTTAGTCTTATACATGAGATGAGTGAGAGTACTCATGATAAGGAAATGCATTGTGTGTCTGTGTGTGCATATGCACATTTCTGTTGAATTCAGACAGTTGTTTTCTTTTTCATTTGTTTTGCTTTTCAAGTTCTGAGATTTAGATGCTGGGTCAAAGCACTGCTTGATGGAATAACATTTCCTAGTATGCAGACTGCCTGCAAGAGAGACAACTGCTTGGGCAAATAAAGCCAATATGATATTTTCAAATACTTTCAAGCATTCGTGAAAAATATTTAGTATGTTTTTTGTTTTCTGCCACCCTGATAGAGACACAAGATGAAAGTATAAAAATATTCTAAGACTCAGTGGTATAATTTTTATAAAGATATTACTGTTAAATAGCTGCTGATACTGAACGTTGTCCCCACTTTTTTCCCCTTTCATTTCCTGTACTGCCTGTCTAATGGAACAACACCAAATATTGATAATGGAACAACACTGGCTTTTACTAGAGTAGAATATTCAGCTTTGTATCTTTCACATATAATGCATCTTACATACATGTATCTGTATCATATATATACACAATATTTACAAATATGTATTATGCATAATTTTAGGTCATCTATTTCCACATCACATGGCATAGATTTAACATTTCATGGGGTTTTACTTTGAAAAATCACTGATCTCAGAATTAAGAATAGCTGCATACACACAACCAGTAGATGTTTAAAGACTTGTAAAAATGATCTATAAACTAAACTGGGTGATGAGACAAATTTGATGGATAAATGCAGGAGTTAATAGATTGAGCAGTCCTTTGGATATCAACATTATCTGCTCTATAGGTTTCTGGTGCTTGTTTACATACAGGTATTTATTTTAATTACATGTGCCTGAAAAGAAAGAATATTTTTATGGCTTTGCACAGTAGACTTCCACGCCCTCAGGTACAATCACTGAGATGGAATGTGGAGTTACTGACTTCAGTCATATTTGTATCAGACCCTCAGACTGTAATTGGACATGCTAAAAAAAGTTCCTTAAGGCAAACGATGCACTTCAGAGGACACGACCTAAGTACAGCTTATAGGGCTTTTAGAAATGCAGAAGTTTGGATAAGAGAGCTTTGAAGACACATGTCTTTCTTCTTCCTGAACAATGTGAACATTTAATTTTTCTTACACATCTCCTCCTCTTCTACTGCCTGTCAGATAAAAAAAGGCTCACAGATGGTTTTGTGGGGGAGATAAAAGACCCTCTTTTAACCTCTACCCCACCCGCCAAATAACTGCATATCCAATGTGAATTTATCAGAAGCCTTATGTGAGTTTCAAAACTTTTGCCAAGTCCACATTTTCTGTTTTACCAAATATCTAATTTCAGATTTCATTCTTTTAATTAACAGATCACAGATACTACTTTAATTAATTATGCTCTACCAAATTAAATCAGCTAGATTTGGGTGCTTGCTTTTCTGCTGAGCTCAGTTGGAATTACACTATCAGCACAAATGTTCACTGATGGAGAGGACCTGTCTGCTCTTATGATGAATGGGATCATTCTTTAGAGCATTGTGTTGAGTTTAGCTGACCGGATTTTTTCCAGGCTTACACAAGAGTAAGAAAACATCCCTAATGAATTCCAAAGTTAAGCATCTAATTCATCTCTACTAAATTCAAACAACTTTTACCACTGTTTTCAACTGGAAGTTGAAACAGATTTCAAGCTCCTCCACAACGATATTTCCATCAAGTGTGTATATGTTGTTTTTAAAGCATTTTTCTTGTATTACCATGGAGGTAGGGTGATGTGTTTAATACATATTAAGTCAGAAGTTCCTTTTTTTTCCATGAGCTAATGAAAGCATTAATGTTTATTCTTGTTCTGTGCTCATTTATCTCACTCCCAACTGTGTGTTTTAGAGTAAGGCTCAAAAATCAGAGACAAAGGCAATCCCAGAGTAAGCAAGGATATCAACAGTTGAAATAATTCTTAGACAACAGCAAATTAGTAGAAAAGCATGGGAGCACTCCAGTTCACATGGAAGTTCTGCAGTTGAGAACAAGAACAGAACCATAGTATAATAAAAGCAGTTTAGGTTGGGAGAGACTTCTTGAGATCATCTAGTCCGATCTACTGCTCACAGCATGGCTGGACAGCTCAAACTAGCCAGGGCCTTGTCTAGTCCAGTTTTGAATCTCCAAGGAAAGAAATTTAACAACTCTTCCATGTAAAATGGGCTTTCTAGGACCACATGGCTATTCATGGAACCACAATAGAAGGATCTAGGACACTGGTGATTTCCTTGATTTCTCCTTCTTTTTATGTGGCCTATCACAGTCTTTTATGTCCTTCTGTGGCGTGGTGAATGTGCCGTGTGTTTTATGAAGTTATCTGGACTCCACATCTATTGACTGCACTTACAGCAACTGGACCTGATGATCCAGATAGTCTCTTCTGTTCCTAGCTGAATTGGTAAATATTATCTCCACAAATAAACCATTACTGGCATGAATAACAACTTGGTTTTTGTAGTCTACAACAGCATATTTTTGCATGTGAATTACCTGCTTGTGACAGCATAGACATGTTTTGCATGCATATTTTATGAGAGTTGCCTTTGAAAGATGGTCTTTGGATAACCTATACAGCCCTCCTGGAAATCCATATAAATGACTTCTATTCCAACGGTAAGTATATGTAAATGAAATAAAAAGGTCCCACCCTTTCTATGAAATTTCAGCTTCACTCATGCCAGTCCAAAAGATGTCAGTCCAGAAGATGTCAGTCTAAAAGATGCATTTTGTGTACCTGCTTATTAAAGGAATCACACATAAAATGAAAAGAATGGTACACACCCTCTGTCAGCCCGTTCTCTATGTAGGCATGTGTCATGAATTTTCTGGAATAGAATCATAGGCTTGCCATGGTCTCCAGGCCATTAGCTGTTTGGAGTCAGCCAGGGCAGATGACCCAAACTGATTTGTAAGTGTATCTGATACAATAACCGTCATCCTCACTATAAAGAGGGAAGTTTGCTGAGGACAGGGGATATTCCTGTTCTTTCTTTTCCTGCTTCTCCTCATCCCTGGAGGGGCTTGCTCATGATTCTGCTCTTGGGGATTGCTTTCCCACTTGTTGTGACCACTGTACATTCACTGGGCTGAGTATAACTTTTTCTGCTTTATATTGGCATTAGTATTATCAACATTAGCTTTGCTGCTTCATTAAATCTGTTTTCATTTCAACCCATGAGTCTCCTCGCCTTTTCCTGATCCTCCTTCCCATGTGGGGAGGGGTCGTCAGGTAACAGAACAGCTGTCAGAGTTTAGCCCTGGATGCAAACTAAATGTAAACAGCGTGCAAGAGACAGAACAGAAAAGATTGTCCAGCCCTTCACCAGCAATTAAGAGGTGGGAGGACTAGGCCAAAACTAATTTGCAGATTTGTTTCCAACCACGGTTCCATTCTCTACTATAAATTATTTAGACTGCTAAAGAATTGAGAAACATTGTAAAAGAAGAATGTGAAGGAAATTAGGGAAGATAAATTAAGAGGGAGTTACAAAGTAAGCATAGTAGTTAGCAAGAGATATGCTCTGGCCTGCTTAACCTGCTCCCCAAGCCCCCATTTCAACATCACTTTGCAAGCACTGATGACTGTTTTGTATTAATGTGGACCATGTAGATAGTAAATGGGAATGGATGGGAGACACTACCAAGTGATGGAGGAACTCAGTAGCAAGAGAAAAGCAATAAATGGAAACATTGTTTCTTATGTTCCTCAGCCCCACAGTGACATACTTCATAACTTCTGAATTTTGTATAAAATATCATGACAGGTTTTCAGAATCTACCTGTCATGTGAATAAGGAAAGTATGACATGACCAGGAATAACCATAAAACTATTGCATTGCTGATATTCACTGTCTTACAAGGGTTGTAGCCCTGCAGCAATAAACAAAAAAAAGATGGGTTTGATTCTTTCATGAACAAGTAGGTAGCCAGGAACAAGTCTCCCAGGCCTTCCATTCCCCAGTTTGACACCTGCAAGATAATAATACCTAAAGGAGACCTGTAAAGAAGACAAAACAAAACGTTTATTACAATGAAAGTTCTCTTTTAATTTTTTTACAAGGAAAAAAGCAAGGTACAGTAGAAGAATGACCCTGACCCTAAGTAGAAGTTGAAAAAACACAAAACCACTTTTTACATGAAAGAATAAAACTGTAAGTAATACTTCCCCTCATCTTTCTACCACAATGAACATATCTTTCATACTCTTAACTTTGTGGCAGCAGGCAAGCCTGTGCAGGGAGTGATTCTTAGTACCAACTCCTCAGTGACCTCCACAGGGTGCCCTTCTATTTGCTGCCTCTCTCAGAAGTAGAAGAGAAAGAGAAAATTAAGTGCAAGGTTAAGACTCCAATGAACTTTTGTTCTGGTGTCCAAAGCAATTCCCAAGCACATCTCAGCTGCAGGAAAGCACTTTCTACGACCTGAGATACACAAAAAGGAAAAGGGAAGTACTCTCTTCACGCAGATAGCAACCTGCACTTGCACAAGCACAGGAGTTGTGAGTAGTCCCACGGACTCCTATGACATAGTGCAGATGACTGATGCTTCAAGGAACTTCCCACCTTGTTTGCATGATGTGGGATCCAATATTATTATGCAGACCAAACTGATTATGAGCATCCTGGTAACGGTTGTACTCCAGAAGCCTTAACTTTATCTCCTTGAAGGCCCAATTCAACACCCCTCAGAGTAACTGAAATAAATCTCTTCAGCCAGGAATAATAACAGCACTGAAGGTACAGAGAAGACAAAGAGAGGCTAGCTCCCACCATTCCATAACACTTCTGTGACAATGCTATGTTAAACTTTGCATGCTTTGCCATTTCTGTAGTCCCAGGTGCCAAGTGCAGTTCCATTTCTATAAATCAAGCTATGAAGTACATTCATCACCTCATGAGTTCTGACCAAGTGGTATTTGTTCAGATACCTTACAAATGTTCAAGGTATACTTCCTTAGGAACAATGAGATCAAACATAAGTTCATATTCAGCGTAGGAAATATTTCATAAAGAACATAAATGTTTAAAACATGACTGTGCTCTGCAACTGCTTCCCCCAATGCAGTTTTAACCTCAGAAATCTTTTGTTTCTGGGAGAGAATGGCTGACAGTATCTTTTATTGATACATCTACTGTCTTAAATTATCACCTGCAATTTAAAACACCCAGGATTTTGTAACATGATATTTTCTGAAGGAATTGTGTAATGTGAATTGTCTTATACTGGGCCCCCAGTACAATGGAGATGTGGACATACCTGTGTAAACCCATCTTTTCATTGTCCTTCACTGGAAGGACACCCAGGACTGGGCCATCTGATTGAGTCTGTTCAGCCTGAAGAGGAAAAGGCTCATGGGAATGTTATCAATATGTATAAGTACTTGATGGGTGGGGAATAAAGCAGACAGTGCCAAAGAATTCTTATTAGTCCATAGTGAAAGGTCAAGAGGGAATCAGCCCAAACTGAAAGGCAAGAAATTCCATTTAAACTTCAGAAAAAAAATTCTTTATCTGCAATAATGAAGATAAACACTGGAACAGGTTGACTAGTGAGACATGGTGTTTCCATCCTTCGAGATACTCAAAACTCAGCTAAGCATAGCCCTGAGCAACCTGCCCTAGCTGACCTTGCATTGAGAAAAGGTGTTATACTTCACACTCTCCAGAGGTAATTTCCAGCCTTCTGTGAAAATTTGGGAGTCCACAGATTGAAAAGTTTAACAAGGCCAAATGCCAGATCCTGCATTTCGGTCACAAAAACCCCAAGCAATGCTACAGGCTTGGGGAAAAGTGGCTGGAAAGCTGCCTGGTGGAAAAGGACCTGGGGGACCTGGGACACACAGATGAATATGAACCAGTAGTGTGCCCAAGTGTCCAAGAAGGCCAACAGCACCCTGGCCTGTATCAGAAATATTGTAGCCAGCAGGAGAAGGGCAGTGATCATGCCCCCGTACTCAGCACTGGTGAGGTCCACCTCGAGTACTGCTGAAGGGTCTGGAGAACAAGTCCTATGAGGAGAGGCTGAGGGAATTGGGATTGTTTAGTTTTGAGGGGACACCTTCTTGCTCTCTACAGCTACCTGAAAGGAGGCTGTAGTGAGGTGGGTGCAGCCTCTTCACTCAAGTAAATAATGATGGGACTAGAGCAAATGACCTGAAGTTGCAGTAGGGGAGGTTTAGATTGGATATTAGGAAGTGACATTAGAGGTCTTTTCTAACCATGACAATTCTGTGATTCTTTGAATCTATTTCAGTCACCTTAGTTTTTTACATCAAAAAGGACAAGACAGAAATTTGACTGCCATGGAAATTACGGAACAGTTGAGGATGGAAGGGACCTCTAGAAGTTATGTGGTCCAACTCCCCTGCTCAAGCAGGGCCACTAGAACAGTCCCAGCTCTCTCAGGTTTTCTGCATAGGAGAGATGCTCCAGTCCCTTTATCATATTTGTGTCCTTTTATCAGACTCTTTCCAATATGTCCATGTCTCCCTTGTACTGAGGAACTCAGATGGAAGCAGTACTACAGGTGTTCCCTCACTAGCACAGAATAAAGTGGAAGGATCATCCAACTCCCCCTGACCTGCTTGCAACACTTCTAATGCAACTGGGACACTAAAGCTAGCATGAAACTGCAAAAGGTTTGCTCAGTTCTGTTTCAACCTGGTGATCACCAGGACCCACCAGTTCTTTTCCGCTATGCTGAAATAAACACCATCTGCTGGTGCATAGATTTTCCCTTCCCCAGTTGTAGGACTTTGTCCTTGATGAACTTCATGAGGCTCCTGTGAGCCCATTACTTGAGGTGATATTTTCAGCTGGAGATAACTTCAAAAACAACTAAAAGATAATGTGATTCATTATGACTAAGACAAATAAGCCCTCCATTTATATACAGATGTTTTATGTTTGGGAAATATAAGGTTTTCTATAGAAACAACATATATGAACAGGTAAATGGAGGAAAGAGATCCATTTTTTCTTTTTCAGACCAGCCAAAAAAGATTCAGAAATATTTACTGAATGTAAATTGCATCAGCTTCTTAATGATATTCCAGATGTCACTAAATTAATTTATGCTAATACAAAGCAGAAATTATAAATAAATATTAAAGGCTGCATCAGATAAGAATTCTTATCTAGCCTCCAACTAGCCTCAACTATGGACGAGAAAAAAAATGTTATCTACAATTTATGAAGTTTGACTTCTGGTGTTCATCTCCTGTACAGATTATGTACTTGTATTAAATAAACTTTTTAGCCTTCTTCCTTTGTCTTCTTTCAGACTGTATTCCTGAAAAGTTCATGAAAATAGGCAACCTTCTTGAAACCTCTGGTTTTTTAGTCAAATATGATTTAAAGGCAATAACATGTTCAACTGTTAGTGTATGATACATAGTCACACTTAAAACATTATTAAGCACAGAGTAATGAAGCAAAATTGCTCTGAATGTTATCTCCTTAAATCTCCTTAAATATACATTCCAGAGAAACAGTGTTTGTAAGATTTCCCCAAAAAGTACAACAGAGGTAAAGAAAACACCATTGCTTACTAATTCAAGCTGACACTACAAAAACTAGTTCTCTGTAATCCGCAGCAGCAATGATGTAAGCCAAGTAACACTAAACATGCTTTAGCTGTTAGTTGTGTTTCATAGCACTACAGCTAACTTAGGGAAATCCACCATATTGATTTAATCATGCTAATAAAGCATCTGGGCAATGCTGACATAAAACTAATCCTTGTTCAGGGCTAAGGTTTACTTAGAATGGATAAAGATAGTTTTCCCTGATTAGTGATTTTTAGGAAAAGTAAAAATATCTGTGTCAATGCTGACATTCATTCCCCTTCTGCTCTGTCAGAATACAAATGATCTGACCTACAAGGCAAGAAAGATATGCATGTTTATCCAGACTTCTGCCTGTAAAGGTATTAGATGAAAGATGTCTCATATTTAAACAATCACATACTGCAGAAGTTGCAACTCATGGTATTTGTTAATACATACATGGTAGCAATTAATACAGAGATCATCTGCTTCCTGACAGTTTCTGTCAGTTTGTTAGAAATTTTTGGTATTAGTATATATTTGAAAGGTTGAAAAGTCATGCAATAGGTGCATATTTGATACATGTGGATATATATTTAAAGAAGGAATGGAAAATCCTAGCAAAGTGATAATGTACTAAAAAGCAGAACAAAGGAAACAGCATCTTGTACTGCATTTTGTACTTTTGCCTTCTTTATTTATTCCTACTTGGTCTTCCAGGCCTGGTTCATGATTTACCAGAAAGAAATCATATCAGTAGTTTGTGTAATTATAGAAACTTAGAAAGGATGAAGAACTGGACTCCAAAAAGACAAATCACAGTCATTATTCAGAAGGAACTATTACATGGTTATAAAGATATGTCTAAAACATAACTAGATAATAAAAAATAGAATTCTTATTTAATCAAAAAAGCATTTCTATGCTGAAATCTCTTATTCAATTTGTTTATGTTACTTAATTATTCTACTTATATTGCATTTTGTATTTTTTCTTTAAGCATGGACAACAATTTTGTGTCATCGCATTTAACAAATTTTAAAATTTATTTAAATATTAATAATAAAATATAAATAAAGTTTATTTAAATATTAATAAAAGAAAAATTATTTAGTGAAAGGAAAACAAATGCTTTCCCTTTAATTTTATATGCCTTCTTGTGATATGGCTTTGGTAGAAACAAAAATTAGACCATGTGCAAAGAAACAAGACAGTAAACTGTCTTAAGATTTCTTGTCGCGCGTGGTTGAGGGAACTCATAAAGCAGGTAAGACTCCACTTTGGTTTGGTATTATTGTGATGGGATTTGCAAGTTGCAAGTCTGTTTAATAGAGAAAACTAAAAGCACCCCATATAGATTTAAATGGCAGTCTCATCTGTTCTACAGAAACACACCTCTCTTACTACTGTGATTTTGATCACCTGCTGTTCTCCAATTAAACTATGAACAAGTAAAAGGAATACAATATATTTGCATGTGAAATGCAGCATAGTAACAAACAGAGCTTTCTTAGCAAAAGATCAATTTGGGAAGAACAATGTGTGTCTGTAGTGTACAGCAAAGATTGTTTTTTTCTTCTGTATTGAGAAAACAAAGTGATGGGAGCTCTATTTTCTTAATGAAAGAATTCTAGGATGATTTGCAACCCACCTGGGACTCTGAGTGGCATGGAAAGTTAAGATAGGGAAATACTGCATATAATAGAAACAGCTTAAGAACTGTTGATGGAAAGGGCTACTCTAGAATTTAGAAAATATGGGTTATATTCTTGGCTTTATTGCCTACTTAGTGTGAAACAAGAAACGGTATTTCATGTCTGTGTCCCAATTCTATCTCTTAAATAAATATTTTCTTTGTTTTGCAAATTACTTTAGTCTAAAAGTGCAGGAAGGTCTTAGCTACTGATCCATTTCAGTGGTTTACAGACAAGTTGCTCCATTCTTAATACATGCCTGATTTGTTTCACAAGTTTAACATTTTACATACAGAGAATTTACAAAGGTAGAATGAAATGCATGGAAATAGAAACATAAATGTTTTGGGTTGGAAGGGACCTTTAAATGTCATCTAGTCCACCCCCCCCTGCAGTAAGCAGGGACATCTTTAACTCGATCAGGTTGCTCAGAGCCAAATCCAACTGGATCTTAAACATTTCCAGGGAAGGGGCATCTATCATCTCTGTGGGCAACCTGTTCCAGTGTCTCACCACCCTCACTGTAAAAAATTTCTTCCTTATATCTAGTCTAAAATCTCCTCTCTTTTAGTTTAAAACCATTACCCCTTGCCCTGTTGTTACAGGAGAGGAATCTAAGCTGCAAAGAATTGAGGTGCCTGCCAGCCTGCCAGCAGCCATCTCATATAGCAGCTGGGCAGTCAAAAATAGCATCTGGATCCCCTGCTATCCAATCAATATCTAGATCCATTAGATCATATCTCTCTCATGTAATAATAACATAGCTTTAACACAAGTTAATACACAAAAAAGGATTCAGTGTCATATCAGTCCTGCTTTCTTTTGGATAACATCATTATCTGGGTTTTCAGTGCTGCAGTTCACCAAAAGAGAAAAAGAGAAAAAAAAAAAAAAAAAAAAAAACCAACAACAAAAAAAAAAAAAAGGA
>JANHGN010001643.1:27038-88674 GCA_024605025.1 Megaceryle maxima
GGTTTTTCAGACCTACAGTTAACAAAAAAAAAAAAAAAAAAAAAAAAAAAAAAAAAAAAAAACCAACAACATATATATATAAAGGGAAAACAAAACAAAACAAACAACAACAACAAAAAAAAAACCACAAAACAAAACAAAACCAACCAAACAAAAAAAAACCAACAAAACCCAAACCACCAAAACTGAAAAAGCCAGAATAATTATAATTGCAAAAGGAGTTCAAAGCAGCTCAGGAAAGAAGCAAATATTTTAAGATTTCCAAAAACCTGTGAGACTAAAGGAAGCTGTCAGAGCACTGTGTGGGCCAGGGGCTGCCCATGGGGGTCTGTCAGGGCAAGGCCTGTCAGCCAGGACCCACCCTACCACCCCAGGACCCAAGGCGTGGTAGGGCAGGGCTGCAAGGTGCTGGAGACCAGCTGTGGAGCAGGTACTGTGGCAGGGCAGGTCTGCAAGGAACTGGAGACCAGCCATGGGACAGGGACTGACAGCCCCAGGGGTCTGACATGGGCCATAAGCCCAGGCAGGAAGCCCAAGGGGACTGGTCAGGGCTGGTGCTGCCCTCAGGGCCTGGCAGAAGTGTGGATGTTATGTAGGTGGCCAGGTCCATGCTACCATTTCCCATAGGCTTGTGAGATTTTAGTATAACCTTAAACTTATCTCTCTAAAGATTAGAAAGGGAGGTAAAAATATATAGTCCTTTTGAGCATCCTTTGAAATAATGCAGGCTACAAAATCACTAATTTTTCATGCTCAAGGTATTTCCTTTGCCAGTTGGTCTGCACTGGATTCAGAGGTTTAATATGAGCACCATTGCAATGACTACTGTTGAAGCAGAGGTAAAGCTGGAAAATTTCAGCCTTGAGAAATGATCCAGCAATGACCACCAATGTTTTGGGGCAGAATGAAAAGAAGGAATTCCACATGAATCACAGCACTCACTGGTTTTATTTCCAAAAATCCCACTGTGCAGAGTGTAGAGTTTTCTCTCTTATTAAAACTGGTGTAAACACAAGGTCTGATGGTCAGTGGTAGATGCAGCAGCTAAGAGACCATTATTCCCTGCTGAGGCACACAAATATAATAAAGGATTGGAAAAATATTTAAGTGGGTTTAAGATCTTGGAATACACCTAATAGCCTGAGCAAAATAAATGCAGTTATCAGGTAAGTGCTGCAAACACCAAGCATTCAAACCCAGAAATGTGGATTCAGACAGGGATGGTTTACAGTTTATTTATGGTGCATGTCAGTTTTTCATCTCTGGTATGCAGTTTAAACTGCATTTCACTGTAAGATGTCACTATCCTGGTTGCTTCAGGAATCCAACAATATTATGAAGGTAGTAAATAAGAACCAAGACAGCATCCAGTATAGGTACTATATCAGCACAATCACATGGTGGTATGGTTTGAACTGGCTGAAATCTGGCTTTCTTACATAAGGCTACAAAATTCTTTGGATCTGTAATATTTTTTTCTCATCTGAAAATGAAGAAATAGAAGACAGAATAAGTCTCTGAAAATTCTGTGTAAGTGAAATGCCAAATACATCATTCACAGTTGACCAAATCACTTTTAAAAAATAATTTGAAAGTAAAAATTTAAAGTAGGAGTTGATATCTTTGTGTTTAACTGTTCTGATATGCATTTCTAACATGAATTTGTCTAACAGTTATTTGAACCCAGGCCCTTCATATTCACTTCCATTATACATTTCAGAGGTGTTCAAAGTAACTGAAGTAATGTCACTTTTTATCAACTCTTAAGAAATTCTCAACTGACAAATTTTAGGCATATACACATTGACAGAGAGAACTCTCCAGAACTTGATTCCATGCTCTGGAACAACCCATATTATGGCTTAACTCCCATTTCTTCACCATTCCTTATCCACAGCACTGTCTTCCAGGCAGTCCTAAAGAAACAGGTTGCCCAAATCCCAGTCAAACACACAACTTTATCACACTTGCTTCCCTAGCTTGTAATGTCATGCTGGAACAAATCCCTGTGAAATATCACGAGCTGGGTTTGGATCATGGTCTTTCACCACTACAGCTCATATAGGCATTAATTGTTCCACTGGATAAAATACATCAGTAAGAAATCAAGGAAACAGAAGCAATATTCATACATGCAGGCATGTATCTGGATATTCTAAGGAGAGCAGTGATATATAGGCTCAGTGTTTGTATGTGGCAGACCAGAAAAATTAACTACAGTTCATATAAAACATATTTCTATTGGCTGTCATGATTAAGGTTTGCCTTTGTCAGAAAAATTACTTTTCCCCTGAGCACCAGAGATAAGAAACATGCTGGATTTTCTTTTCCTTGAAACTTCTAACATTCAAAACCTGAAACATTTTTACTAGAAAGGAAGGTCTCAAGTCAGTACTGACACTTGTAAAATGTTTGCCTTGTTTATCTCACAGAATAAGCTTTATTTGTATTCATGGGTCCCAGACATATATTTGTCATTTCCAGTGACTTCCTGCTTATTACTGAGATACAATATTTTCATAGTTTTCAGGAAATTATGGAACTGAAGAGCTCTCACAGACAGCTATTTGCAGTTATTTGAGGGGGTGGGGTGAGCATGGGTGCAGAAAGCAGGAGAAAAGTGGGATTCACAAAACATATTAAAAGAAAAATTATCCTGATTTTTTAATTAAAAAAAAATAGTCATTGCATATTTTTAGAACATGAAGTCATTTCACAGCATTTGTCCCTGTACACAATGGCCCCACCAATACCATTGGCTGCTGTCGTAGGTATCATAATATGGTAGTTTAAAGGAAGATAACGGACACACGGTAATTACCAATACAATTCCACTCACAGCAACGCCTGTGTTCTCTTCCTCCATTAACAAGCAGCTCCTCATCCTCCTTTCAAAGAGAGCAACTCTCACTGCAGGCTTCTAGATGTTAGGGGCCACACATGAAGGATTCATTAGGAAGCTTGCCAAAGTATTGTAATGGGAGGTAAAAATGTAATTGCCTCACAGGTGAATGCCTCCAGTATGGATCTAGCTTCAATGTCTTTAAAAGAACTCAATCAGTTGTTTAAATGCCATTATGTTACAAATTTTAAGTGCAGACACTTAAGGAAAAGAATTCCCTAGTTCAGGTCTGCCTAATAGCTCTTTATGTTTGAATGACTGACACCTGTTAACTTAATTAGGTAATTAGTTTACTTTGAATTATTGAGGGAAAGATCTGAAATGATAAAAGCTGTAACAGAGCTAGAGGGCTTTTTTTTTTTTTTTCTCCTCTTTCTTTTCTAGTTTAGCTGAAAAGATAAAGAGCAAATGAGCAGAAACATATGGTTCTAACCTTCTTGAAGATAGGCCTATGGGGGATTTTTCCAGGTCTGTGAAGTCAACTCCAGAGTGATGTTATCCATTTTCAAACATTTTCTTTCCCTGTTTAGCATTTTGAGTTTTCACAGACTTCTTAATCTCCCTGCTTTTGATAGGAATCTGTCTCTGATTTATTGAAGTATTTTAAGAAAAGATCATTCTACTGGTATTTTCAGTTTGGCCAAAACTGGGACAATACAGGAGTTCTCATAAGGAAAAGACCTATTCTCATGAGATTTCCTAGCTGCTTTTCACAACAGAGAAGTTACTGAAAAACTTTTTGTGTTGCCTGAACCAAACCTTTTGAGATTCATCTTCTAGTAGAAGCCTTTCACTTTTAACAAGTTCCCACTGGTATGTATAGTGAAGACAGTCTGTGCATTAAGAGCAGCTTGCAATACAATGGGTTTTGAGAGCTAGTAGCTTCCCAAGCTTTGAAGCACCTGGCATAACAATGTCTGTGCTGATGGATGACCCAATGTGTTACACAGCGTATAGCCTAACAGCATTATACTGATGGCTTCTTTCCAGTACCTAAAGGAGAAGATTTTGAAAGGAAGACCTATTTCAACTTCAAGGGAAAAACAATAGGGCTGCAGAGCTGTGGGAGAGTGATGTGTTGTTATAGTGTAGTTTCTGCTTCTAGGTATAGCTGTCAGACCTTGAATGTTTCCTCTGAAATGCTTGAGTAAGCATTTTTAAAAGTTAATGAGATGGAAGGCAAGAAGACTGGTATTATAGTAGGTAGCCTTAGAAACATAATTGAGTTGACAAGAATAATAAGAGTTAGGTGAGTTGCTCTGTTGTAATCAATGTTATATATAAGATAAAGCAAACATATGCTATAGAGTAGATGTCAACATCATTTTCACTTTTGTGAATTAAGAATATAAACCACAGAATTCCTTATGAAACACAGCACAGTGTAGATAGAAGAGCACTGATATTATTTCAGTTATGTTTCTCAATAAGTTACATTCATGATGTAGAGTGGAAAAAAAAAAAAAAAATCCAGATAACATTTCTGAGGACCCTAATACCAATTCCTATTGGGCATCCTCAGAAAAAGCAAGTACAGTAACTCTTGCAGGTGGAGAATGAGATCTGCTAGCTGCAGCATAGAACCCAGGTATCACAAGGCACTTTTCTATACCAGTATGTTCAGATAAGCTCACTCTGACCACAGCTCAGCTGACTTGACATTGATCCAGTAATTACACAAAAATCTTAGCACTGCCTTGTGTCCGGGTGTTAAGCATTATTAAAGGTAGGTTATGTTAGTTTGGATATTTCACAGGCAAAGCTGAAAGCCTGGGTAAAGTGTGTCTGCTTGTATCCATCGGTACAAAGACATACGTGTCTGTGCATCACTTTCTTTACTGACATTTTGCTGCACTATCCTAAGTGAATTGCAAGTGGCATTATTTCTCTGACTGTAAAAAGAGAAATAATTGTATTTCTCCATCTCACAGCTATGCTGAAAACCCCAATCTGTGTTAATCACATGTGGGGGAATTAAAAAGGTGAAATGTACTGTATTTTCTCAGAACGAGGCAACACTGAAATTCCTCTGTATCAGCTTTTACACAAAGCTTAAATGATCACGAAAATTCTGATTCCGTAAACACTAGTGAGGGAAAGAAGGTACAAATAACACAAGCTCTTTTGGAAGGGAAAAAAGAAGGTTTGGGAGATCCCTAGCCACAGGAGTTTTCAGAGAATGATGCAATAGGTAGATAATTGCATTCCTGGGAACCACCTCACTCCTTCTGCTTTCTTAAGTAATTCACTGTTCTAATTAGAACCAACCACAGAGCACTGTTAACAAAGGGGAGCCCATATCATGTATGACAGTTATTTAACTTGTCTTGGAATCAGACAGGCAACATTATGTCTCTGACTTCAGGTGACTGAAACAAGAAAACCATGATTAGAGATAGCTATATAAGAAAAAAGGTCTGTTTGTGGCAAGGGAAAGGATGCTGCACTACTCTTGTCACAGACACAGGTGACACCAAGTGTATCAATGTCTCAAAAATTCATTGCCAATTACATGCACATCCCTCCAATTTGCACTTCAGAGCCTTACTGAGGACAAAAGAAGCTGCAAGCATGACTCACTGTGTAAAGTGCTACGGTTTTTTTGTATGGTAGGTCTGAAGGGGTAGGATGATCTTTTCTGCTTAGGCTGGAAATAGCAATGACCATGTACTTAACCTAGGAACCTAACAAAAACCAAAATGAGTGATTTTCCTTTTAAAATTAATAAAGAACAATACTGAGAGTGCTTTATTTGCACAGCCTGTAGTTCTATATGGATACATGGGATAATCATATACAGGCAGCTTTCAGTGCAGTGTTCTGCTCCTGCACAGATTACTGGGATTGTGGGCCTGGTAGCCTGCCCATCTGACCTTTTACAAGAGTTAGACTCTGTTACTATTTAAGTGGAGGTGAGGAAGTGACAAGTAATGAAGCAGATGGAGTGTTAAAGGCTGGTGTACTAACAAGAGTATGGGCTCACTTTCTTTATGCCAGATGCATAATGGCCAGAGAACTGAAAATGCATCCAGAGGCTGGCATGAAAGAAGGACAACATGAACTGGACATACCAGCTATAATGTTGGAGGCAAGAGGCAGAACACTACACAGGCATTACGCTCACAAAGGATTCTCCATTACACAGCATACTGACTTTAACCTCAGATTGCACTGCCAGTGTCAGACGTTGCAATGACAGCAGGTAAGGAGCCTGAAACCTTTGCTGATGGAAAAAAAAAAAAAAGCTGGGGAAAAGACTTACCATGTAAAATGGAACGTTTTTTTCCACAGCAAGCTTGAAGTCTGCATCAATATTTAGCACTGTCCCATTTAATGTAGAGAATGTGAGAGTATGGCATACAGTCATCTTCAGGAGATAAATGTTTACCAGACATGGTCAATTGCAGTATGAGGTTTTGTCTTGCTTGCTCACAGTCCATAAGCTCCAAAAGAATTCAAAATCAAAATTCAAAAATCCAAAATTCAAAAGAATTTTGACAGTTACCACCCATTGTGGGTGAGCAAATCAGAATCTAGCTTTTAATCATGTAAAAACATAAATTTTGTGTTCTCTAGCCAATCAACAGATCAGCAGTTTTTACAATAGTTTCCTATTCCACATGGTCTCAGTGAAACTTCTTCCCAAAGCTTTCATTCTTTTTTGTTCTCTTCTATTTGGTAGATGTTTCTAATACTGCAGCTGTCAAACCAGTTCATCAGAACTAGGCATGAAACAATGAAAAGCTTCACAACCCAGGGAGCTCAGTGACAAACAGTGCTTTGGTGAAAGCTGTCCTCTTTTTCACAGCCTTCGTGGCCAGAAAGACTTTTGACCTCAGAAGCACTCTCAAAAGGAACATTTATGCAGGGAATGAATGCAAGGGAAAGTTGCTCTGAGCCACTCAGCAAGTAATCCATCACCTGGGACCATTTCACTCACATTTGTCTGGAATTCACTATGGAGTTCCAGGAGGACTTTTCAGTAGAAATCTTATGCTACCATCGATCAGAATCAATCACTTCATTAATGAACATTTGGATTTTAGGGGATGTTTTCTTTTTACACTCACTCAAGTATTTCACTTCTTTTAAGATTCATTTTAGAAAATTAAGGGATAATTCTGAAAAGCCGCTCAGAACTGGTCAAACCAAGAACAGCATTCAAACACCAAAACAAGTGGTGACATTTCCACAAAGTCTCAAACACAATGGGCTCCAGTTCCCTCTCTCTAACATTCACCACATTCTGGTTTTGAGTTGTTTTCTGTCCTTTCTGTTTTTACTGGCCCTACAAACAAGGACTGTTTTCTGGTTCTGAGGCCAAAGAGCACACATGGATATCATCTACATCACATTGTGCTTAGTTCAAAGACTCTTGGGTCTTTAGGTGGTTTTAGGACATAGGTTAGGACAGTGTGTTGTATATTCCTCACTTGAAGGGTCTGAACGAAAAGAAGGACCATGTCCATCACAGTGAGATGGTTTGGAGGCACAAAATTAATGAAATGTTACGTGTCAAGACATGTTTCAAGGAGGCATGGAGTTTGAACGCACACAAAGCCTGCACAGATATTGAGGGAAGGCTGTATAGAATGGAGGGAGACCAAAACAGTCCTATCTATACTGCCTTTGGGACAATGTCCACAATACATGATATTCACCAAACTGTGCCCAAACAACGTCTAGGAGAACACTACACTGCTGCCTGGCCTACAAACATTCTAGCAAATAATTAGTATGGACAAGCAGTAGGCCAGTGCTTAAGTTCATGCTCTGCTCCTGCTTCATTTAGCAGCAGGTATATAGTCTGTCTCTCATATGATGCTTATTGGGTGTGGTGTTTTCCATCTTCATGCTTCCAGTCATAGTATTACAGCCTGTGTTTTTTTCCTGTGCTTTAGAAACATAAATATTTCCACAAGAATTCCAGATATGCTGAACATACCATACAGAGTCTATGTTATTTGAACAGTCTCAAGCCTTTTCATTCTGGAGGCATAATCTGTGAAGCACAGCTTGACAATGTTAGGTGTTTTATGGACTTGAAAAGTTATATAAAGTAAAGCACGGTGTCATGAAGAAGGTTGATCAATACTAACGCACCAGCTTGCAATCCCCATCTCTTAACTTGCATTGTATACACTGAGAAAAATAAATATTAGGTTTTGGCCATTAGAATAGTCCTGCCTTATAGCCTTGCATCTTACTGAATTCAGAGAAATAACACAAGTTGAATATTTGGTTAGTAGGTATACACATGTATACATATAGACCAAACCTGAAACATGTACAGAAAAATAAATAATAGATTACGTTGTTAATGCCTCTGATACCAGCTTTAGGAACAAAGCTGGTGTATGTTTTACTGATATCAAAGGTTACATTTCCTTCAGCTGGCTATTAGTGTATTATTTAAAATATTCCCTTGGAAAGTTCTTTTTTCAGGGCTTTTTTTAGCTAAGTGAATGTCAAGCATCATTGGAGAAACATATTACCTGACACTAATAGGGTTTTAAAAAGAAGCAGACAGTGTTACTAATATCCTTATTCTGGTCCCATAGATAAGGAACCTTTTTATTGCTTTGCTTTGTAGTAAGTGAAATTTTTCATCCTTATTTCAGATAAAATGTCAGTGGTTACTGAAAGCACATCTGAGTTTCCGGTTTAACAATTTATTAATGGAGTGGGGTGCACTAAACTCTTTCCAGGATCCAATTTTATTTTTTCTAATTTTTAGGCAACAGCTATGATACCTGTTGTCTTCCTCACTGACTCAATGGTCTTTGTATCAAATATGTTGCTTCACCATAAAGCCGGAAACAACTACTGAAATAATACAGAATATTTTTCTTTCCACTACCAGTCTCTGCTTAAGCTAATATAAGACACAGTTCTCAGATCTGAAAAGTTGATCTCTTCACAAGTACATTCAGTGTACCATATTGTGATGTGATCTTGTATGATGTATCTGCTATATCAGCTTTTTCCTGAAAAAGTAGAAAGAGCATTTAACATATGATCCAAGAAATGAGATCTGAGATATCCAACAACATCCTCCTGTATTGTTAAATACTGACGCCGATCACCAGAGGTTTTTTGGGTCTTTTGGACTTATTTTTTTGACATCATCCTGTGTTCCAGACTTTCACTCACGAATTCTACTCATTCAATTTGTAAATAAAGAACAGTCCTAAAAGGACTTTCATTGGCATGCAGAAATCTCTATCTGTGTGGCAATGATTAAAAACCAAGCTAAGAGAGTACTGAAAAATCCTGAAGTCCCCCTAATACTTTGAGACAGCATGTAAAATTATTCCCCAGAAGACACACCAAATTCTCCTTTAGTGTCTACCTACATATACACTTACTATAACCCTGAAAAGATCTTAAGATAAAATAGATGGCCCATTTGTGGACTCTCCACCTGCAGTATTCCTAAAATAGAAACATAGAAATGTCTGAGTTGGAAGGGACCTCTAGAGGTCATCTAGTCCAAACCCCCTGCTGAGAGCAGGGACACCTTCAACTAGAGCAGGTTGCTCAGAGCTTCCTCAAGCCTCACCTTGAATGTCTCCAGGCATGGGGCCTCAACCGCCTCCCTGGGCAACCTGTTCCAGTGCTCCACCACTCTTGTGGTAAAGAACTTCCTCCTTATTTCTTATCTAGATCCACTCCTTTCTAATCTGAAACCACTGACCCTCGTCCTTTCACTCCAGGCCTTTGTAAACAGGCTCTCCAGATTTTTTATAAGCTCCATTCAGGTACTGGAAGGTGGCTATTAGGTCTTCCCAGAGCCTTCTCTTCTTCAAGCTGAACAATCCCATCTCCCTCAGCCTGTTCTCATAGGAGAGGTGTTCCAGCCCCCTGATCATCTTCATGGCCCTCCTCTGGATACACTCGATCAGGTCCATGTCCTTCTTATGCTGAAGACTCCAAAGCTGGAAGCAGTATTCCAGGTGAGGTCTGACCAGAGCAGAGTAGAGCAGTAGAATCACCTCTCTCGATCTGCTGGCCACACTTCTTTTGATGCAGCCCAGGATGCAATTGGCCTTCTGGGCTGCAAGCACACACTGGCTGCTCATGTCCAGCTTCTCGTCTACCAGCACCCCCAAGTCCTTTTCTGCAAGACTGCTCTCTACTGCCTCTTCCCCAAGCTTCTATTGATAGTGGGGATTGTTCCAGCCCAGGTGTAAGACCTAGGTTCTTTTCTAACACGGTCATGTTAGACATCCCAGAGAGCATTCAGCTAGTTGGAATAGCACTGCTAGCAAAGCTGTAGTTACTCTTGTGAAAAAAACATCCAAAACTCTGTAGGGCCAGAAGCAGATAACTCAAAGTAAGTTAAAGAAAGTAAGTCAGATCACATGTACTTGTCCAGTAATTCCACTGAACTAGCTATGAGAAGCTGGATCCAATATTCCTCATCACACAAAGCAAAAACTCAGACATTGAAGAGTTCTTTCCAACATCCTTATGGTGGAGAGGAGGAAACAGCTTCAATGCCTATATGATTGTAATTAAACCTCTTTTTTGTTGTTGTTGAAAACACTGAAAAAAATTCTTAAAGAGGATTCAGGAGAACTCGGAATTCTGAGATAATATCTTGGCCATGGTCATCCTGAAAGCCCACAGTACTGAATCTATGATCGTGGTCATCAATAACACTCCAATAAATTGTCTGTAGTTGAGCCCTTGCTTTAAGCCTTCAGAACTTCTTGTAACATTTTTTGTTCCTTGGCTGCAGATGATTAAATATAAATTGTGAACAGCCCTTGAATATTAACAGACAGAAATATATTAATTCACGGAAGGATAAAGGCTTATTACTTAAGGTTATTTTTTGGAGAGAAAGTGCTGAAGTGTCACAGTTTCTATTCAAACAATGAAAATAATTCTGTTTTAATCAATTAAACTCTTTTTTTGCTTATTGTTGAGGTACTTTTGGAAAAAAGGAAAAATACAACCTGGAAATCAATATTTTTGAGGACTGAAAATTTTATTACATTCCATGTCACCTCTGTAACACATATTTCTTCCTTTAGCTTCTATCAAATAACTAGAAGCTCTGTTCTCTAACCTGGATGATGTATGAAAAGTGTTCATTTATGAAATACATTCTTAGTACGTACAAATCTGTATATTAGGTAGGGGTGATAAGTCAATAAGATGCAATGTAACTTTGCATTTAAAGACATGAATTTTGCTATAATTACAGATACATTCTATTCTGTACCTGCACAAGAAGATCTTGATGAAAGCTGCTTATAAATGCTATGTATATTATAATGGCTCATAAATAATATAAATTGGGAAAAATGACACAGGTATCAAAATAGTATAAACAGATTAAATAAAAAAAAAAAAAATCATGCAGTATTTTACAGCTTGACATTTCCCAGAATTAATCTGAGTAGTATACTCAGATACTTGAACTAAGTTCAAGTTGCATTTCAGATCCAGCTAATTCCTAAATATATGTATCACTCTATATTGCTGACATTGTGCTTCTTTTGGCCTGCCAGCAGATTACATCCTCGCCATGGTTTCACCACTGGCAAGAAGCCTAGGAGAGAATTTTGCAGATGGAAAGGGATGGAGAAATTCCCAAATAATCTGTTCCATTCTGGTCAGGTTCTTACACCATGCCCACCACCACTGCATCAGGGACCTTGCTGAGCTGATACATTGGGGCCCTGCTTGCATAGCACGAGCTCTCAAGTATGAAATAATGATGGATGAACATTAGGTTTTGGTTCAGTTACAGGTCTGGGAAAATTAAGAACAGTTCTCATTTTATCAGAATTAATTCACCCATCCCTAATACAGAGCTGTAGAGGTGTTTTCTGCAGCATTAGAATACTGTTGCATAAGCATAGTGACTAAATGATAAATGTCCTTAATGGGGATGGAGTAATGGGCTTGAACTACTGTAGACAACTCCACTGGAACTGCTGGTCATCACTCACAGTACTGCTAAATTCAGCTCTTTAGTATACTGGTAAGAGAGACATTCTTCTCCCACCCCATGCTCCCCACTCCATGCTTGCTGAAATGCTGTGAAAGGGAGTGTTGTCATTAAAAAGGAATCACAGGGACTGGGTATATATATTAGACTGCTGCATTAGAACTTACCCCACCACCCTGAACTCTTTGCTGACCTGAGCATCTCTTTCTCCAGAGTTTATTGACCTCCTACACTAAAAGCAATTTTCAAAGTAAAGCCTTGATTATTGATGATGCAAATATATTTCTTCCTTACTAAATGAATTACAATTAGCTTAGATTTTAACATCTATTCATAATGATAGCAGAGGGCAACTTGCAGCAGAAAAAGGGCTGTAAGCTTTCCACTTCCCAATTAATTCTATTATGAAATGCTAAGAAAAAAATAAGTGTCTGCCAGCTGTGGCTTTATTGTGTTTTCCCAGAACTAATAATGAGGAAGCTGTGAAAGTTTTTCTTTTTTAACTTTTTTTTTTTTCTGTTGGCCAACAACAATAACAACAAAACCCACAGTCTTTTCTTTCCCAAAGAATTGGGTTTTTTTCAGAAGGTGATCTAAACATAACAGTAGTGTTAGTACTACTAAAATTAGAAACCTCAGTTTTAAGCTGAAATTTCCTAAGCACTTCTGAGGTATCATAAACAGTTATTTCCCTGACATGTAGATGCAAAGATAAGGTGAACTGATTTGGATGACTGACAGTGAAGTACAGAACAAAAACATCTACCCATCTTCAGCTGTTTTTTCCTACCATTGCATCAAACATTACACAGTGAGTCTCACTATACTCCAGCTATTTGATGAATTGACCACACACTAGTTTAACTGTAGCAAAAGCTTCCCCTTGCTTCTTCTATGCCCTCCATAGACTTTTTCTTAGGATTTTCCAGCCATGTGCTGGAAGAAGCTTGTCAATGCCAACAATTTGTTCCTGATTGAGCTGGCAATATCAAAGCCTCTTATTTGAAATCTTTCAGACATGAATCAAACTTCATAAAGCTCTAATAGTTTTACCCTTCTTATTGCTCACTTAAAAGCCACTATTAAATGGACTCAAGTGCTGGACTCTCAGGCAGTCCTCTTTAGCATCTTATGATGGAACAAAGCATTTTAACCAATATTAGTTCCATCATTTTCTTCTCAGGATGAATTTTATTCAACATCTTAATCTGTGAATGTTATTTCACAAAAATCTTGAACTGAATTTTGATAGGCTTCTGGTTCAACAAACTGAAAAGGACTACTAGCTTCTCTAGGTAAGGTCTTAAGCAAAAAAAATAATGACATTACCTTGTCAGCTTTTTTCACAGCTGTTGAAATTTCATCACCAAAAGCATAATTAGACTGTGGAACTCACTGAGGTGGTATGCCAGTTAGGCAAATTCAA
The DNA here is from genome assembly GCA_024605025.1 of Megaceryle maxima. Lineage (NCBI taxonomy): Eukaryota > Metazoa > Chordata > Aves > Coraciiformes > Cerylidae > Megaceryle > Megaceryle maxima. The sequence goes on from JANHGN010001643.1 coordinate 40,332, forward strand.
ATAAAGATTTATAGAGTAACAATGTCTAAGGTTATAACAGCTACTACTAAGAAAAATTAAATGTAGCAACTAGAAAACTTGGTGTCTTGCAGCTTGAAATGCACTTTATGTTAGTGGATTAGAATGAAACCTTCTTGAAGAAATTATCATTTCATGGGGTATCTAATATATTCTTCTGAACCTTCTGGTATTGGCCACTCTCAGCACTAGGATAATAGGAGAGACAGATTTCTATCCAGTAGATGGAAATCTGACCAAGTATAGCAATTCTATTGAAGCAAGTTTTATGACACATGCTGGAGATATTAGAGTGACCTATGGTGATAGTGTGGGATGGCAGGTGGTAACCCATAGTGCATGTTATGTTGATTTATTTTATTACATTTAATTGATGAGTGTCATAGTAAAAATATACATGCTGACTTTTTAATTATTTCCTTTTTAAGTTTGATTATTCAGAGATGTAGAGGTTGAAAAGTTCTTTTTGATCAATGTAGGAGAATATTGAGATGTGTATTCCTTGTTAGTGTCCCCTGATACTTGAGAGACCCTTGAAGATTACTTATTATTACCTGCACCCTACTTTTGAACTGTAAATAAAGGTCATTCCAGATGATTATTTTCCTGCTATCCCTTGAGAATTCAACAGTCACAGTTTTCACACTGTTTTGAGTATGCTGGACATGAACCTCAAAGATTCATATTTATTTTACAAAATATATATAAGCTTTATAGCACAGAGTGTTGAATAGTATGGGGTTTTCCCATTAGCTAAAAAACCAACTTGAGTCTATCCTCTCTGAATGCAAGCTTTTACTGTACACATACTGTAGAAATGTACTTATATGTCAGGAGATAGTATTTCTTTTATAATTTTACACATCAAAAATAGGCATCTAGGTGGAATAAAGTCTAATTAGTCTAGACCATGTATTAATCATCTTGATTCCATAACAATGTAATTTCTTCAGCTGCTCCCTTGACAAGTTCGTTGCAAAATTTGCAGATGAAGTTGCTCTGGTCTAGTTTGACAAAGTAAGATACAGGACTCATGAGATTTATGTTCATTTGGAATCAGTTTGGTTTCCAACAAGGATTTTTTTTGCCATTGTTTCCCATACAGATCTGGCCCAGAAATGGGACAAGGTTTTGAAAAAGAAATTTCTTAAGTCAATAACATGCATACACACCCCAACCCACCACCAACTGATGATAATTTTACAATGCTCTAGTTCCACAGTGTTTGGTTTAGGAAACACCACAGCATCACTGCTGCAGGGACAGATTAGTGTTTCCAAACCAAATTGTACTCCTTATTTCTACCCCATGACAGCATGTGCAGCCAGGGAACTTGTACGGATCTGGGCAGCTCACCTGCCCACAAGGCTACAAGCAGCCCCATAGCTGGAGCATCCTTTACAGCCAAATAACCTGCCCACCAGAAAGGTATCTGGTCAGAAGTGGTCTCACAGGAAAGTCTCCACTTGCTGTTGAGGCAAACATGAATTACACGTAACACACTGTGTCCAAACATACAATATGACTTAAGCTAAACTTAAGGTCTTGGGAAACCCCAAGACAAACATATGTCAAACATATAAAGCTGCTCACTTCAGTCATGCTCTGATGTTTTCTTCACATGCTCAGAACAAATATAATGTATTAGAAGAATAATTTAAATTTTAAGGAAAGCTATTCCTCTACATAACTCATGGTAAATTGCTACTGAAGGATTTTGGTTACTCAGTTGGCTGTGTATTTATAAAACACATTCTAGCATCTAACTTGCATCTTTTTCTGTAGTGGAGTTCAACTTTCCTGTCCAGACAGGTTGAAATTGAAGAGTATTTTCAAAGAGAACCTTCAACAGATGTCATTCCTCAAAAAGGCTTTTACAAAGTTTTACAGACTAAGGTGAGATGGTTCAAGTTCTAGGCTTTTGTGTTCTCAGGGAGTAATCAGTGAGGAATAAAAAGCATTCAGACAAAAGCACAAAGGAAAAATGTAAATAAAACCAAACCAACGAACCGAACAAAACCCAACAAAACAAAACAAAACCAACAAACAAACAAAAAGAGACTCCCAACTAATTTACCATATCCAGAGAGAAACAAAGGGTGTGAATGCAGTGATTTGACATTCTACAGATAAATAAATAAATAATAGCCCATATTAGAATTGCTGTCAAAGATAATTTATTAAATAATGAGATAAAAACTATTATAAAATGCCCTCAAAATGCCTTTCAATCTCTAGCTTTTCCTATTCACTTCCCCAAAGGTTAAAAAGTGCCTAATGTTTCCTTTCTGGCCAAACACCTGTCAAATTCTTATTTTAGTTAGAATTTAATTAGGATCAGGAATTAATACCCTACTAATTAATTGAGCATCTTCCTTTCCCAATTCCTCTGCTGCTGCTTCTTCTACAAAGATAACCCACCAAACAGGATTGCTGTACAGCCATGAAATACCCTAAAATAAGACTATGAAGATAATAAACAGTTGAAGACTCAAAACCCTAATATATTAAAATTTATTCACATACTCTTAATTAATTATTAAAATTTTGTTGGAACTGAATATCTTGAACAAACTTCATTTAAACAGAACATTTTCATATGTCTGATAACATAGTTGCTATCTAGATATATCTGCAGATTGTATATGAATTGCTTGAATGAAAGCAGAAATGGATTTCCTTGTCTTCTAAAGTGGACTGTCTTTTGTTCATCTTAGATGCTGATATAAGTGTATGATTTCCATACTCTTATGAAAAGAGTGCTTTGCTCTCAAAGTACTTGTCTGCAATGCAGCAGACTATGTGTTTTCTATAAACTTAATTCCAGTGACCACAGAAATCATATGGTTCCTTTCAGTTAGGGAACTACCCTGATCTAGTCTCCAAAGCTTTTCTAAAGCAGGGCAATCTCTTGTGTCACATTTACTGATCAGTATTAAATGAATGACTTGCTGCAGAAGGAAGCTGAAAGAACTACAGAGCAAGTGTGCTTGATAAACTCTTCAAAAAACATCTGATCCCATCTTTAGTCTGAAAGTGGGCAGAGGCTGCAGAAGTGGGAAGAAATGCATTTGTTTTACTTTATCTAAATTAGTTTTCCCCTCACAACCAGCCTCTTCCTAAGGAAAAAAATAAAAAATTAAAAAAAAAAAAATTACAGAAAAAGCAATTTTGCAGTTAGGATTAAACTCAGAAGCTGGACACAGTATTCAAGGTGAGGCCTCATCAGTGCTGAGTACAGGGAGACAATCACCCCCCTACTTCTGCTGCTTACACCATTGACCATACAGTCAAGGATGCCATTGGCCTTCTTTGCAACCTGGGCACACTGCTGGCTCATATTCATTCGCTTGTCAATTAGAACCCCCAGATCCCTCTCCACAAGACAGCTCTCCAACAACACTCACCCAAGCTTATAGCATTGCATAGGGTTGTTGTGGCCCAAGTGCAGGACCTGGCACTTGGCCTTGTTGAAACTCATACCATTAACACAGGCCCAGCAATCCAGTCTATCTAAGTCTCTCTTGAGAGCTTCTCTATCCTCACACACACGCCTAACTTGGTGTCATCTGTGAATTTACTGATGGTAGACTCATGTTCTCATCAAGATCATCAATAAAGATGTTAAAGAGAAATGGTCCCAACACTGAGCCCTGAGGAACACCACTTGTGACCTGCTGCCAGCTGGATTCAATACCATTGGCCACTACTCTCTGGGCCCATCCATCTAGCCAGTGCTTGATCCAGCAGATCATATTCTCATCCAGGTAATGAGCAGGCAGTTTTTCCATTAGAAATCTATGGGGAACAGTGTCAAATGCTTTCTGGAAGTCCAGGTAGACCACATCCACAGCCTTTCCTTCATCCAATAGTTGGGTCATCTTGTCATAGAAGGAGATCAGGTTCATCAGGCAAGATCTGCCTTTCCTAAACCAATGCTGACTGGGCCTGATCTGCTGGTTGTCCTCTATATGACTTGTAAGAGCACTCAAGATGATCTGCTCCATGACCTTCCCTGGTACTGAGGTCAGACTAACAGGTCTATAGTTACCTGATTCCTCCTTTCTGCCTTTCTTGTAGATGAGCATCACATTTGCTAATCTCCAGTCCATTGGGACTTCAGCTAAATAATGGAAAGTGGCTTGGCAAGCACATCCACCAGCTCTTTCAGCACCCTTGGTTGTAACCCATCCGGTCCCATAGATTTGTGTGCATCCAAGTGGCGTAGAAGGTCTCTGACCACCTCCTCTTTAACTGTGATAATTTCATTCTGTTTTCCCTCCCTGTCTCACAGCTTATGAGGCTGGATGTCCAGGGAATAGCTTGTTCCACTGCTGAAGACTGAGGCAAAGTAGGCGTTAAGCACCTCAACCTTTTCCTCATCCTTTGTTACTAAGTTTCCCTCTGCATCCAATAAAGGATGGAGATTTTCCCTAATTCTCCTTTTGTTGTTAATGAATTTATAGAAACATTTTTTATTATCCTTAAAAGCTGTAGCTAGGTTGAGCTCTAAATGCACTTTGGCCCTCCCAATCTTCTCCCTGCTTTGCTTCACTACATCTTTATAGTCTACAGGAGAGACCTGTCCTCTCTTCCAACATAGACTCTCCTTTTATTCTTGAGGTCCAGCCAAAGGTCCCTATTTAGCCAGGCCGGTCTCTTTCCCCATCTGCTTGTTTCTCGTCAGGTAGGGACAGCCTGCTCCTGCGCCTTAAAGACTTCTCTCTTGATGTCCAGCCTTGCTGGACTCCTATATCCTTCAGTACATCCTCCCAAGGGACTTCATCAATCAGTCTCCTGAGTAGGTCAAAGCTTGCCCTCCGGAAGTCTAAGGCAGCAGGTTTACTAACCCCTCTCCTTGTTTCCCTAAGGATAGAAAACTCAATCATCTCATGATCACTGTGCCCTAGACGGCCTCCGACCTTTACTTCCCCCACAAGTTCTTACCTGTTCACAAGGAACTGGTCCAGAAGGGCACCTTCCCTGGCTGGCTCATTTATCAGCTGCATTAAAATGTTGTCCTCCACACATTCCAGAAACCTCTTGGATTGTTCCCTCTCTGCTGTGTTGTATTCCCAGCAGATATCTGGGACGTTAAAGTCCCCCACAAGCACAACAGCAAGTGACTGCAAGATTTCTCTCAGCTGCTTATAGAAAGCTTCATCCATCTCACTACTTTGACTGGGGGGTCTATAGCAGACTCCCACAACTATATCAGCTTTATTAGCCCATAACCTAATCCAAACAGACTCAACCCCATCATCGCTATACTTGATTTCTGAGGTCTCATGACATTCTCTAACATATAGGGTCACTCCACCACCCCTCCTTCCCTGTCTGTCCCTCCTGAAGAGCTTGTAGTCTTCAACCTGCTCTTAAATTCTACACCAAGCATCTGTCATGGGCCAGCACTGGAGACAGGACATTGATCACAGCCCAGATGCAAAACTGACCCAATTGAAAGTATCCAAACTTACACTATGCTCTTTGGTTTAGATAAGGATATATACTGATAGAACACTTAATCTACACTTAGTTTATTTTAGCCTGGGGGGAAATCTACATTATGGCCATGCATATTTAAATAAAGATAGTACTTTTCCTCCAGCTTTCAATGCAACAAATGTTAGGATTTTATTAATATGCTGAGAAATGTATTTGCATTATATTCTGTGAAGTGATCTTAATCTCTGCTAGGGTGAAAGTAATTTAAAGCTACTGCTTTATAAAATAGTTTTACAGACATTAAAGTAATTAAGTATCTATAAGAGAGACAGAATTACTCTTATTCTAAAGTCTGAAGCACTTTATAGCTGTATTTCTTAACCAGAATGGTGTTTTAAATCAATTAGATCCTGTTATAATGATCTTTTTACTAAAATACAGGATTTGTTGCATTTCTGTAAAAGCAATTAATAGTAGCTTTTTAACACAGACTACATACACTCTGCATACTGTATATGTGAATGTGTGAAACATACCACACCTTTATGAAGCACTTTAAAATCATTTAATTGCTGCCATAAATCATTTAAATGAATCTTAGCCTGAGTAATTACTTTTGATTGGTTCAGTGTGTTGCTTTACTTAACACATTGTGTTTTTCTAATTGGCCAAGATTTTAATAACAAATTACAAATGGTTGTGGGGGAGGATGGGTAGTACAACTAGCAGTTTTAATATATGTGGTGCCCTGAACTCAGTTAATTAATCCAAACAGCAGTGTTTGAAATGGCATCTGGTTGATGCAACTGGAAGTGTTTTTATAATCCTAAAATGCTCTTTAACTAATCTGCTCAGGCTTCTTAAATATGTATTTTTAATTACTGTTGTTATTTAAAACAAAACACATTTTGTTAAAGAAGTCTATGGTGACTGGTATCTTTAGGGTATATTCTCCTTACACTTTTTTTCATTTTCATTTGGAATTCTTCCTCTTTGAAGAATTTTAGGGAATGGTGTGATTTAACTTTCCGTCTTAAGTGAAAAAGAAAGCTCGTGGCTACAGTGTTCTTGAAGCAGACCAGAGAACTTCCTATGACACTAAGGGCCAGGCTGGACAGGGATGCTATTCTACTATAACTATGCCATTTTTATTCCTTTTTCAGGTAGTCTCTTCTCAAATAATTTCTTCCATAATAATTAATATCTGATGAAAGTAGAGAATCAACTGGTGTGTACAGAAAAGAAACGCATTGGTACTGTGATTCTGGAAACTGGTATATTTTAACAGTTCTGGTTTAGCTGTTGCAGGTGGATGCTTTTCTATGGAGTAATTCTACTTTGTGGAAAGTCGATTTATCTCCCCATGAAAGATGGGACTTCCAGCATGGGGAAAGCTGGCTATGATAATACTATTTCCACTTAGGATCCTCAACTAAAACCACTCTGCAAGAAAGAGATACCAATCCCATTAATTTTGGCTTATTGTATAAATTGAGCCCTTGCTCACTGGAGAATTAAGAATGGGTCTTTGACCTCCATAAAAGCACAGCTGATGGATAAAAGAAAGGATTTATATCCCCTGGAAGTTTCATTTGTATCTTTTAGATAGTCAGATTTGGTTACTGCAGCAAGAGGGTGACAACATCTTTTTGAAGATTCCTCCAGATATCAAATGTCACTGCCCCATGAACCAGGCTTTCTTACTAGTCCTAGGCTAGTCCTAGACTGTATTATTGTATTTTTCTCAGGAATTAGGATGGTGGGAAGACCTAGGGTTTTCTTGCCTCTTAAGCATTGAACAGGAGCATCTGAAGTAGGTATCATTTGTGGCTTTAAGACTTACACTCTCATTATTTCTGTTAGGTAGATGTAAAACAGTGCCTGTAATTGAAACAAACTTAAGAAAACTGTAAGCTACATGTCTCAGGTCCTGCTGGCTCTCCAGCTGGGGCAGGACGGACCTCAGCTCATATTGTCAAAGCTATCAAAGAAACAGGCCAAATTCAGGATGTAAGCAGCAGCCCCAGCATAGGTATGTCCTGAAGCAGTACAACTTGTTGGAAATGTTCCTTAATTGCTTTGTTTTTTAAATCCCTGAGGTATTTTAAAAAGGAAATAAATTAAAAAGAACAGTGTTCACACTGCATAAAATTAATTCAAAATAAAATTTAAGAAGTAAAATAGAAATCTGAAGCTTATGATCCTCTTTCCTACTCCCAGCTTTGAAAAGAGTGTATAACGTTATTTCTGATTCAGATTAATTTATCTGAAAAAATTGGTAAAACTCCAGAGAATATTCTAGACAAAAATCTCTCTTTCAGCAAAAAGAATGCCCGTTTTCAACAGGGAGAAGTGCTGGCCAGAAATCAAGACATCAGTCTTTGTGTTACAGCTTTAGCCTTGCTTTCCATTTGCTATTTTCTACCCAACAGCAGACTTCATATAAATCATGTAGGACTTTAGTGGTATATAAGATGCTGAGTGAAACTTCAAAAAATACCTAGGGAAATATGAATAGATAAGTGCTAAAATATTTTTTAAGTTAATCACTATGTTCCCATTGTCTTCAATTATACTTCAGAAGTTTGCTCTAAGAATAGATGAAATCAAGATCATCACATGTTCACTCACTATCCCAGTGGGTATCACCATAAATGTCACATAGTAGTGGGTACCATAAACACCATATCTAGTGTGGGATCTTATTCTTAGGTGAACCTCTTCACACCTTGTCCAATTACAGGTTGCTCTTTTAATGAGAGAAGAAACACCTGATACTTGAAATTCCATCTGTCTCTACTTACATAATTCTGCTGTCCCTACCTGCATAGTCATAAGGCAAAAAGGAGTCTCCCCGAGGAACCCTGGGTGGAGATATATCCTTCCAGTTCATGTCATTATGTTTATTTTTAGATGCTAATGATTATGACAGAGTAAGGATGTTTCTCTCCACTCGCAATTCTCCCAGGGCCTGGTTATTTGTAAGTTTCTCAGAAAAGGCTGTGATCTCATACAACAGGGCTATCCAGAACAGGCACTTCAGTCTGAGTGGAAGACTTGGCTCAGGATTTTCTGGTTTTTCTTAATTTACAGTCAGCTGGTTAGTGTTACTCAACAAGGTTTGTGTGTGTGAGTTGTTAGACTCTTGTTCCGATTTTGTTGCTCTGTACTGTACTGTAATTTGTTGTAATTGTAATAGGCTAATGTTGGAATTATGGACTTCTTAATTTTAATTTATTTTCATGGCAATAGCTCTGGTGACTTTTTAATTTAAAAAGCCAATACAAATTATAATGAAAATAATGAGTAATTTAGGGGAATCGGTGAGGGTGACAACATCTTTTTGAAGATTCCTCTTAGATATCAAATGCCAAATATCAAATGCTGCAAACAGATCAGTAAAACATCAAGTTAATGGCACAGATAAAACAGCAACCAGATACTGAGTAACATCTCCAGGTTGGAAAGCAGGTGAAAAAAATAATCTCTATGTGTGTGAAAACAGGCAATCAGCACCCTCAGCTTTCACAAAACTAAAACATTGGGCAGCATGAGGTGGGATTAGGCCCACACTCCCTTTTTCTCATCCTTCCAGGATCACTTTCTTGTTGGAAATGCAACTCTGTGATGATGGCAAGAGTAGCAAGAAACAGACAAAAGAGCTGCCCTGAAAAAAAAAAATAGGTAACATGGGAAGTTCTTCAACTCCTGCACATACATCCATTAAAAAAAAAAAAAAAAAATAAAGTCTATAAGTACTCGGTTTTATGTACTTTGTCACAAGTGTTTGCTCAGTCCGTGAGACTTGCATTGTATCTGCAGTAGGCTGTCTGAAGCCATCTGTTTCCATTGATTGTATAGGGAGACAAAATTTATCATTTCTGAATAGTGGGTCAAATCCCTCACACACCTGAACACAGGGATAAGAGTCACTGCACCAGCCAACCAACCACAGATTTACCTGCCTTATGTGCCAGCCACCGGCTTTTGAAGATTCAGTTAGCACAAGATGGATCACTGAGTGAGTTAAATTTAACTTTTGACTGAGAGTTACTTCTTTCTGTGAAAGGCCATATCAAACCATCTTGTTTTTTCAAACCTTAGGAGACATGCATTTGATAATGTATTTGAGAGTATACACTTGATTCAATAGGCTAGCTTCGGTTTTTCTCCAATATGTTAAAAGCCTGGAATCTCCAAGAGGGCTTTTACCTTTTGTATTTGATTAATGCTAATTATTATATTCCCTGTGAGTTCTTGTTCCATTGTCTTTACCACAACTGAGAATCTTCCATTAAGATTGTAAATGATGGGACTAACATATTCTGTACTTGAGGGGCTCATGTTCTTTCTGTAGAATGGTTTTCTGCAAACAGATCATTAAAGCACTCTATGTCAGTACCCTTTTCTCCTCTCCCATCTTTCATGTTCTGTCTCTTCATGCTCATAAAAAAAATGAATAAACAAATGGTTTCTCATCTGAACATGTCTTCCAGTATTCTCTGGATGTTGACATTCATAATACACTACATCACTTGTTTAAAAAAGTATCAACTAAAGGAAACAATGTAAATGGTACATTCAAATTATCCACCTGAAACAGTATTTTCTGAGTATAAATACTTTGTGTAAAAGTGATCATTTCAAGACATGAAACACTTAGATTACATTGTAAGACAATCTTGCATTAAAACATAGGACTGCAAGTACTTTGTAGACTTAACAAATTACTAATGTTATATACAAATATCAGTTCTTCTACCTCAAAAATGCAAACAAATATAAGGTGCCAGAGGCAGTTTTCTCCCAGCACATGATAATACTGCACACAGGTTTGGGGAAGAAATTAAAAATAACATTGAATTGAAACAGCCAAGGGAATTTAGGTAGGCAGAACGTAATTACCCGAGCTGGAATTTGGCCAAGACACTGGGGCTAACACTCTTTTCCTTTTGAAAAGTGCCAGGAGATCTTTAATGAGAACAAGTACCCAGGGATCTCTAATGAGAACAAGGTCAAGACCTTCATTTGATATCTCAGCTGAAACATAGCAATCTCAGCAGCACCATACTACCTAACACACAGCTGGGGCATAAGTTCAGATCTCACTCAGGAAGAGTGACACCAATAGCATCACTATCATCTTCTTCTTTCATTCCTTGCTCTCCATGGTTTTCTCCTACTCTACAGCTTAGCACAGCACTGTTTGTCAGGAAGAGCAGAACATAGGAAGACTGGCATTTCTTTTTAAATGTATTTGGCTCAGCCATCATTGTCCCATTTGGTATTTTCTGCTGGGTAAATCTGTCAATGGGAACTGGCTGACTATGAATGGTGAGCTAGCCAAGGACACTAAAGTGGAGTCTACTCTTGACATAAGAGAACATAATTATGATCAGAAACACAAAAGCGGAAAGTGTACCATTCTAGCATTTTTAACCACTTGCATTTATTAGTAAAAGACCTTTAAATAGTTTTGAAATGATGGTTTTAGATTGTCAGAAAAGTCTTTTCTATTTAAGTGAAACACTTTAATGTGTATTTTGCCAGTCCAAATACTGTCTTTCTAACCTCTCCAATTCTTTAGGTTATAAAGTTGAGAATTTGGCTATTACTGTTACCATTTCAATGGTTCAGGTATGACATATTAGTCTATTTACATATTGTGATATAGTCATTTCCAAGACAGCCACAAGAAATCAAAGGAAAGGGGAAAAGTGAGCATAATTTTCAAATGCTACTGAATTAAACCCCCACATGTTAATAAATAGTCCAGCTTTTAGAGGCACTGAGCACACTCAGATTCTATTTATTTCTGTTTATTCCCACTGATGGCACATGATCACATGCTAAAAATGTGCTTGGCAGGATTAGGCCCCAAGCCGAAACAAACTAATTTAAAGACACTTCTATAGTATTTGCAAGGGCAGCAAATATAATCACAGGCACTTGCTCTCTTATTTATATTCTTTTTATTCCTACCAGATCAACAATGAAAACAGCTGGTCCCATATGGTCCATGGCTTGCACAGCCAGAGAACACTGGCCTGGTTTGGTAGATCAAGATACAAAAAACTCCACTGTTACAGGTGGCAAAGTGTGTCCTTACCTTCAAAACACTACAGGTACCACCACAAGAAAGGTTTAATTGAGCTTGTTAAACTATCCTTTTTCCTATAGTTTTCTCCTTACCATCTACAAGCCTGTGAGCTGATCCTCAAAATAACACCAAAGAAAAGTATCCCTGATCTTTCTGCATCAAGTGGAAAGATAGCTCTCCCCAGATGGACAAGCCACACTGTTCTTACACTCTGTAGAGCTCACAATTGCATCAGTCTGTTGATGGACTTAATGCACTGTAGGCTAATAGCTTACTTCAGCTTTGACATCTTTCTATGCCTAGTGGGTCCTAAAGATCCTATTTCTGCATTATCTAAATTACATGCCATCTTCCTTCAGACCAATTTCTTTGTCCATAGGATCTTCCCTTAAGAAAAAAATACAAAGCCATGAAGAATCAGGAAATGTTAGTCAGCCACAACTTTCTTGGCATAACAGGATGATTCTGAGTAATGTGCATCAGGAACGTAACTTGTGCAGCCTTTAGGTTACTCAAGCTAAACACTTGGTTTGACAGAGGAACCTGAAAGACACAATAATGTGTCCCAAAGGTCTCATTTGCTATAATATTTGCAATTATTGTCTTTCAGATGACATCTTAATAACAATGACATACTTTATCCAACCTGGCAAAGAGCAATTAGAAATTCTTTTGAAAACTCATCATTCCAGAGGCTTCAACATGAAAGGATTCAAGTGGGATCCACCAGACACAGAAATTGCACAGTATGGTAAGGAGCTGGCAATGACATGGAGACAACTAGACATGGGAGAGACCACACAGTCACATCACCACCACTTGATTTCACCTGACTACAAAAGATGCCACCACATGCCAGATGGTTGGAATGGAAAGCAGTTCAGCCTCCCTCCCTCAACTTTTCCCCATGTAAATCTGCCCCAGCATGAACAAGGTCCTTTCTCCAAAGTCCAAGATGCAGTTCGCTGCTTCAACATGTCTATGTTCACATCATTCAACCCTTTTTCATGATGCACTGTGTAGCCAAAGAGACACTATGTATATTATATTCAGCTCGTAAGAGTACGAAACTCTTGGCCAGGACAGCACCCAAATTTAACTGAAAGAACTTGACAGTGACTGGACAAGTACTTGCATACCTGATCAGTTACAGCTGACTTCATTAACAGTGTCGACATCCTCATTTGCAAGACATCTCTCAGACAGCCATTTATATTCACAGCTCACCCCTGAGTAGGTTTAGATAGACAGATAGTAGATTACATACATAAGTGTATATCTGTACTTTTCAAACACATGTGAAAGTTAAACCTGCAAATTTTAAGAGCTTTAGTTTGAAGAAGCAATGAAAAACCCAAGAAAATCAAGAGTAATGAGGGAGCTAAAACACCTGCCAAAGCAGGGAGATTAAGAAATCTAGAAAGAGATTCTCCTAGATCTGTGCAAAAAGAGGAGGAAAATCCATAGTGTTACCTACATGAGACCACCCCTTTCATTGGGCTGAGTTACACCAGTTACAGATAATTGCTCGACCAAGAATATTCAGAACACAGGAAGGTCCTGTGTCATGCCAAACCCATGTACTACTAAGCAGTACTACTAAGCATCACTGCTCATTCCCCCAGCTGCTCCTTCAGCAGGGTGATAGGGATGAAACCTGCCTTTCAGCTCATCAGCTTGCTGTGGTCATTTGCCATGATTCCTTTGCTTGTGCCTAACATCTCTCTCACCTGGGTTTTGGATAGGTCCAAGATGATTTAGTGCTCAGAACTAGAGGCAGTAAACCAGCATGGCCAGGATCTCAGAAGATGCTTGAAATATCTAACAATCAGTCACTACTAATAAAACTCTACCTTCAGTGTGACTTGCCTCTCCTGAACACTAACCAGAAAAGCAACAAGGAACTTTCAAACTATGGCAGACCAGGGCACTGTACAGACAGCTGCCAGTGTGTCCAGCCCTGGCCTTTGTTCAGAGAAGGGATTTACCTGAGTTCACATTCATCATCATATTGACTTCACCTCATAGCAAGGTCTTTTACAACTTTTGTACAAGCTGGCTGACCAGAGATAAGAATGAAATGTGCATAATTTTACTTGCCCTTTTATACACAACATTAGTGATCAACAAGTCTGCTAATAATTTCTTGCTATAATTTCTTGGATCTGCAAAATTAGGCTTCAAGTCCCCTAAGAACAAAATGCAATAGCCTATTGCTGAGAAAAGAAGAGGACAAAGCTAACATCTCAGAGCCTTCTAAAAGGTTTAGTTGTAGTAATTTACAAAGGGTTAAAGGAAAATAGAGTCTGTATTTTATGAGCATTGCCTCACCCATTCTTTGTTAAGATACTGAGTAAGCCTCAATATGATAGAAAAGAAACTGAAGAGGTCTTTGCTTGGCAGTGGGTCAAGAACAGCTGTGAAAATAAATGATGACTAGAGAGAGAGAGAGAAAATATATGAGGTACCAGTATGCCTTACCATACTTTTAAATTTATGCTGCAGATGGTGGAGTGTTTTCAAATCTCAGCACTCTGAAATAACTAACCTGGCAGGTGCACACCTGGTGAACTTCTAAGGGGAGAGAACCAGCCATTATTATCATAGATGATCCAGTTGTTAAAACTGAAAAAATGCATGGCCATGCAGTTCTTAGTGGTTTGGGTTTTTGTTTTTTCTCTAGCTGCATGTCAAATCTACATACCAAACCACAGGCAGAGATTAAAGCTGCATGAGAATTTATAGACACATACAAATTCCTGTCCGTTTTCACACACATTTCATGTGAATATACGTTTGTGAGTATCTGGAGTTAATGGGAAATTAGAGCATTCTAAGCATTTTTAATATTTTTGTTTGGTTGGTTTATTTCACTTTTTTTGGTGTACTATTCTCACAAGTACTGATAACAGGAAGGAGACTCTACCTCCAGTTGAAAAAAAAATAAAAATATCCCTCATCCAATGTGATTCTTTTCAACATCTGCCTCTTTTCTTTCATAGAAAGCATGCATGAATAATCAGACCACAGTGCTGCTGTTAATTGTAAAAATCATTAGTAAACTTCCAGGTGCTGTTTACTATATAACCATTGTAATTTTCTATCCTAAAATCAGCATCTCACCAACACCATTGTCTGCCCTGGGGCATAGGGATTGTGCAGCTTTTACACTGTCAAAGGCAGTTGCAACCCCATTTGCTAGCAGTGAAAGAAATGGATCCACACCTGCAGCGTTTGAGGCAATAATTCCTAATATTAGCCAGACCTCATGAGGAGAGGGCTGTTTTGCCAATCCTTTATGATTCAACACTTTGCAACCCATTTGAAATCATTTAAATATTCTTTTATTTTGTTATTTCTACCCCATCTTTCTTTTTCCCTCCATTTCTCTGTCCTCCTGAAACAGACCTATGAATAAGAGTTATGCACTATATTGTACCATATCTATGCAGCTAAAGAAACTGAATTAAAACCCACCTCTTATTTTAGAGTATAAATTATTAGACCTATCCAAGAAAAGGGTAGGGAGATATTCTACAATACAGTATGACTAAGTACAGATGAAATCCAAATCTCTCTTGAAAACAACACCTGGTTTCTGCCCCCCAAAAAAGTTATGTCAAAGTCAGAATTGAATCTCTGGCCCAGAAAAAACTGTATTTCCTAAGCCAAACTGCAGATAGAAAGACCTCATCTGGTTCAAATCAGAGTATTTTCCCTGACTTCAAGAGGGCTGCACCTGTTTGCACCTACCTGGGCTCTGCCATTCTGTATTTTCAGCTGTAGCATACCAAACTTCCACAAGTCTCTGGCCCTCTCAAAAATACTTTGGAACTGACAGATTTATCTGTGTGTCTGAAATGCCTCCTGAATTCTCATCTTCAGTTTCCCCAAGAGACCCTGCTCAGAACACTTCATTCAAAGAGAATTCAAACTGTCTCAATCATGATGGAGGGCAGCCCTGTGGAGAAGGATTTGGGAGTCCTGGTAGGCAACAAGTTCTTCATGGAACAGCAATGTGCCCTTGTGGCCAGGAAGGCCAGTGGTATCCTGGGGTGCATTAAGAAAAGCGTGTCCAGCAGATTGAGGAAGGTTCTGCTGCCCCTCTACTCTGCTCTGGGGAGACCTCACCTGGAGTATTGCATCCAGTTCTGGGCTCCTCAGGTCAAGAGATACAGGGATCTGCTCAAGAGAGTCCAACAGAGGGCTACAAGGATGCTGAAGGGACTGGAACACGTGACCTATGAGGAAAGGCTGGGACACCTAGAGCTCTGTAGTCTGGAGAAGAGAAGACTGAGAGGGGATTTGATAAATGTTTATAAATATCTGAGGGCTGAGTGTCAGGAGGAAAGGGATCAGCCTCTTCTTACTTGTGCCCTGTGATAGGACAAGGGGGAATGGATGTAAGCTGGAGCATAAGAGGTTCCACCTTAACATGAGGAGGAACTTCTTTGCTGTAAGGGTCACAGAGCACTGGAACAGGCTCCCCAGGGAGGTTGTGGAGTCTCCTTCTCTGGAGATTTTCAAAACCCGCCTGGCTGCGTTCCTGTGTGACCTGTGCTGGATTAGATGATCCTGCTCTGGCAGGGGGGTTGGACTCTACAAGATCTACAAGGTCCCTTCCGGCCCCTGACACCCTGTGATACCTGTGATGATGTGGTTTATGAAAAACTTTAAATGATGCTGACTGCCAATCCAGAATTTGCTGGAGACTTAATAGAGTGGACTTCATTTTCATCATCATATACATAGCATTACTAGGCTAAAATTAATGCTAAAAAACCCATGACAGTTATTTTTGATAAAGCATACTCCTAGCTGGATTAGCTCCAAGTATCTGTTCCTAAATATAAATTTATGACTTGTAGCACAGACAAAAGGAGAAGAGCCACCTGAATACACTTAATTAGATGTGGCATAAAAATAACATGACTTAGAAAACCCCTTTTTTTTTTTTTTGTGAGCTGGTTTGGAAGCCAGTGAAACTGCTGGAAGGTAATAAAGGGGACTAAGAAAAGAAAAGAGTTTTTCAGCAGCAGTAAGAAGGGAGAAGGGCAATAAGAAATGGATGTGTTGTTGGGGCTTCATTCAGTATAGTGTGCTTTTAAAACAGCACTGTTCGGCAAAACATTTAAGTATTTATTCAGTGGCTAATGTTTGATTAAGATCAAGTCACTGGCACATAAATCCTGCCAGACTTAAGGACTGACATACTCTGAAGTGCTTTATTGAACTGGGGCCCAAGCAATACTGACTCAATTAAGAAGCAAATTCAAAAACTCTAAAATATATCAGTGTCTTTGTAACAGATTGAATTGTCTCCCATAACAAAGAAAGTTCTGCATTTTCATCGAAGAAACAATAAATTCTTTGGCAACATTTTCATCACGAATAGACATTTTCTAAGACATTTGGTCTTGCCTTTCAAGAATTTATCCATTTAAACTTTCTTCTCATAACAAGGAGAACTAATAATATAAATATGTTCTTTGAAGGTACACTTTAATTTCTTAGAAAGATTTTTTTCATAATATATTATGTAAAGGATATGACTAAAATGAGCTAGCACTGGGGAACAGTCACACACA
Organism: Megaceryle maxima; assembly: GCA_024605025.1. Classification (NCBI taxonomy): domain Eukaryota; kingdom Metazoa; phylum Chordata; class Aves; order Coraciiformes; family Cerylidae; genus Megaceryle; species Megaceryle maxima. The sequence goes on from JANHGN010001643.1 coordinate 57,483, forward strand.
TCAACGAGGACAGTATTTCCACACTTCTCTGTGTTGACCTACTCCTACTTTAGGAATTTTACTTGTAACCTGAAGCCTTCACAGGACACTTTGGAAATTCTAAGAGTCAGAGTTGATTTAGTGTTGTTAAACAGATATACATCCTGAATCATCTTAAGGGAAAGACCAAATATTTGTAAGTATTTGTCCTTACATTTACCTTTTACTCAATGATAAAATGCCTTGAAACATAGGCTGAAAATCACTTAAGAAACCCTAAGATCCTTGTGCATCTCTGAAGGCTTTAATCTGGCTTCTCAAACTGTTAGTCTGATTCTAAGTGCTTTGAAGTAAATGAAAAAACCTTTAATAGACACCAATAGGTTTGATTCAGGACCACTGGGTCTTCAGACAATCTTCTTTTTTTTTTTTTTTTTTTTTTTTTTTTTTTTTTTTTTTTTTTTTTTTCTGGAACAGTCTGGCTATTGTGCTCTCACCTTTAATATTGACTGTCTTTTGCATCACTAGAAATTTATTTTAAAACTGCTCCATAAATAATCTGGTATTTACAACAAGTAATATACAATAACATTTCCCTCCTTGGCTTCCACATAGCATTGTTCCAGATACTCTACTGGAAGTTTTTAGTGGGTTTAATTTTCATAACTCTATGAAGTTTGTTCCAAGATTTCCAGGTGTGTCTGATCACTGAGTTATTTGTCTTTAAATCTTTCCGGGTGAATTCTTGGTAGGTGCCAACCTTGCATGTGTCTGTTAATTGATGCTCTGTTTTCACCCATGGCAATTGCACTTCATCAGCTTGCCAGATTCTGAAAGCTTGAGCCAAATTAAAAGCCCACTGCTAGAGCTTTACATTTCATAATTTTAAACCTCCATATTTAAGGTTGGCAAAATGTTTTGTACTTCCCATCTTCAGCCTATGCTTTGAAGAAAGAAAATAGATACGGCCTTAGTCACTTGCATATAAGCTGTGCCAATGCAGTCTTGGAAATGCACAACTCATTTGTGGAGCTGAGATGATTTGAAATGTGAACTTGGTGTCTGAGATCTTTTTTATATTCTGATTTATGTTTACAAGTCTTACAACTTTCAAAGTTTCTTTCTGAAAGTATTTTCCTGTCTTCCATCCATTAAAAGGAGCTAAAGGGGTCATATACTATGCTTGAAAGAGTTTTGATTTCAAGACCACTTTATGTGGTAGCTTTATATCTGAGTGAAATCAAATACCACTTTCAGATAGCCCAAATGTATGCAAGTATATGGTCACATCTGCTCCACCCAGAAAAGCTAGCTGCCTTCATGAGATCCTCTTTTGGTTTAGGCCTCTTTTGCTGTATCAGATTCTTTAGATTTCTGTATAATTATGAAGTTACTTTATCTAAAAGACAGCACAAGTCTACCTTAATATGCATGGAAAAATATCTTGACCCAATTCAACACTGACTTGATTTTATTCCTGTATAGATAAAAGCTCAGGGAAACTGCATATATTTGGTTGTGTCTTTTAGCCTTCATCAATCAGATGTCACTTTTGCTAATCTTGGAAAAGGTCTCTGTCTGTTAGTCTGTGTGGGTGGTACAGGGATATAAATATTACCACTAATAATATATTCATTATACTTCTTCATCACACATAATTTAAGCAATCATCCAATAAAAATCTGTCAGGGCCCCAAGGACAACACTAGCACTATCCCTGCCCAGCCCCTCTGAGACCTCACCCCATCCTGCCTGTTTTTCAGGACCTCATTGCAGGCACCCTGGGGCCATCAGTCCCTGCCCCCAGCAATGCCAGTCCCCAGCCCATCTCCTTTGGCTCCTGGCTGGAGCCCCTGGCTGTGCCCTGGCCTCAGTTCATCACCTGCTGTGTTGAGGTCTCTTAATGGACCCCATTACCAGCCCTGCAGGACTGTGCCCTTTGGGTGAGGGTGAACATTTTTGCAAATGGTTGAATGTCAGTTTTAAGACTAAACTGTGTAAGGACAGAAGAATATTAATTTTTGACCTTACAAAACCAGCAATGACCTGATTCAGCCCACCTCATGAGACCTGAAGAACATCCTGAAGAAACTGGCACTTGGACCTGTAAGCCTCTTAGATTGACAGCCTCTCACTCCAGTGGCTGGCACTGAGACCTCTCCTACCCACTAGCCAGTCCAACTGGAATTTTGTTTGCTGTTGCACTCACAAGCTTAAAATACAGAGTGCACCCACACAGAGTATAGTTATAAACATGATTTAATAAGGTTATATGATAGACTCTAGAGAGCTGAGGACTCAGTCAGACAAGTATACTGACCAGCTACCCATTTACCCTCAACCAGCCCCTTTTATCCCTTCTATCTTCTATTTTCCCATGCTTGTTGATTTCCAATCCACCTTAATCCTTCCCTTTCCCCAGTTTTGGTCCTTCCTCTAACCAATGCACAATAAATCTTGTAATCCACTTAAAACATCCTGTTACGTTTTGAACAAATGAAAAATTCACTTCCCTCTGCAACCCATAATAAGTCTATACTCCTTTAGGCAATGACCCTCTTCAGAATGCATGGCATTGCAAGGAGACAGTGTCTCTTACTGGCTCAGCTCAGCATTTTCTACTGTGTTTCACACCAGGGACAGTGGTCTCACCATTCTGCTTGCATAGTGTCAGGAACAGCTGAAGTTTACATATATTCAAAGGAGGAATGGCTGAACTAATGGAGAATAAATTCATTGGAGATTAGCATATATAGCCAGCTCAGAAAGCCCCTGAGCTGCAAGTGATTGAAGGCTAGGAGAATACTAAAAGGAAGTATCATATATACCTGTTTTGCTATAAAGTCTTCCCTTGACAGCTGCTTTTGGTTACTGTCCTAAACAAGGCACTGGGGAGATGAATCTTCAGTCTTTTCCAGGATGACTGTTCTTACAAAGCACCACTACAGCCTTAAGGGCAGTGCAGATCTGTCCCCTCTGACACAAAGGAAAGACTTGGCTGCCTTTGTAATGAGCATTCATCTCTGTTATGTCTTTCTCTACTTTAGCCCTGTTTCATGAGAAAATGTCTAGCCCAAATGAAATTACAGAATGGCTGAAAGAAGGAAGGTCTCATTCATCACATGAAGATCCTGGCAAAAGCAAGGAGGAATGGTAAGTCAGAGGGCAGGTAAGAAGCATATAAACTGATTTGACGAACATTTTCCATGTAGCAGATTTAAGACCAAGCAGTCCAAGCTCTCATTTTTGTGAGATAAAATATAAGACTGGTCCTCTAGAACATTATTTGCCATATTTTTTGAAAAGTTTATTTTAGCCTTCTTTTACCTGAGGACAGACCAAGACAATATACAAAAAAAAGGGAAGGTGAGTTACTCTGCAGCCTCTATACCTTTTACCACAAGCTGTTTCTTCATTTTACATCTCCGCTGTGCCTTTCTCATAAAGCATTATGTTTTTGCTCTGAATTAAAACTGAACTATTTGCTGTTTAATGTGAGGGGGTTTTATACAGATTATTTAAGGCACAATTTCTGTTTATGGTCCCAGGGTATATTCTAATCACCTTTGTTTACCTCATATTCCTTTCCTAATTAACTGACAACCTATTAGCATACATTTTTTTTTTATCCCAGGAGTATTAATTATACATAATTTATATCATAAGTATTTATTCCTTATCAGTTGGCTGAATTAAACATTTACCTGTTTATAGCTACTTGAGGTTAACACTTTTATACAAAAAACTCACCTGAGACTTCCAATCAAATGATCTGATTTTTAATTTTCTATTACATAATGATACTGTATTAGTCATTGTAGTATTTTATTCCACTCTAGGCTAAACAATCATGTAGTGGAGCAGTGTTGGCAGCATTAATTAACCAATGATACATGCTCAGTTGAACAATAAGCTGCAAATAATAAAAATGCAAGATCAGATAATGTATAGACCTTCTGTTTTAATTGTATGCTGGAGAGCAGTACTAAAACTTGCCCTCAACTGTACATTTGTAGCTCAGTGAGTGCTGTGCACTAAAGGTGGGCTCTGGCCAACAAGGAAGGACTGAACATTGTCACTCTCAGTCTGCGAAGTTCATCGCACAGATTTTACCTTTGCCCACTAACACTTAACCATTTCTGAATGCAAGGAGCAGAGGAACCAGGTGGAAAAAGGGGCTACTCTATCACTTCAAGAGAATAAGTTGACAAAGATACCATGGCAATGAGCTTTACATAATGCCACCAGGAAAAAAAAAAAAAAAAAAGAAAAAAAAAAGAAAAGAAAAGGGCAAAAAGAAAATGCGATGGTCCTTGGTCAAAGTAAGGCTGATAGACTTAGCTTAACACACTGTGTTCATATTGGACTGGTGTCAGTTAGTTTATCCCAAGCCCTATCACACCTTGGTTTTCCCATCTGTCTCTTTTTTAAGCCTCTCAACCCTCATCCTTTTATTTTCTTCTGAGTGTTTGGGGTTTTTTATAATCCTTCTGTGGCTTTCTGAACTACTTCATGTTATTCACCTTCCATCATTATTTTCGTAAAGTATCTTTTTTTTCCATTTGGTTTTTACTTTCCATTCCCCTCCTGTGGCACTGTGACTTTTCACCCTTAGTCTTCAATATGTTTCTCAATGCATCTCCTGGTTCTTTCTCCCCTTCTCTTTGTTTCTGGTCTTCTTTCATATCACTGTCCATATACTCCCCTCTCCCGCACCATAGTTCTCTATTTACTTAGCTCTTACTTCATTTGCTATTCATTATTCCCCTGTTCTTTGTTGAGCCATTGTGCTTTAGAGCTCTGGCCATGGATCAGGCTCCATTGTACCAGGCACTATAGAGACACAAAGAAAATCATGTGCCTCTGACCCAAACAGCCAGATACAAGAGAAGAAACTAGAGGAGATGATTGCTACATCAAAAGAAAACCTTCTCCTTTCACCCCTGCATATAGATTGTTCAATTTACTTTAGAAGGAGGAGAATAAGGACAATGTTGTTAAACAAAAGTAGCCAGGGTTGGAAGCAGATGAGGGTGGGGTTATTTTTGGGAAGGGGGAAGTAAGAGAACAACATAGAAGAAAAGCTGAAAAATGTAGGCCAGAAATTTTCATGGTGGGAGATCTTTAAAGGCAAGAAGCACATAGGAGGACATTGAAAAGACCATACCACATGCATGACACACAGTTCAAATGAGAAATACAGCAACACATAATGATCCGTTCTGTCTTGGGGTCAGGATTCATCTGACCAACATAGATATCTAAAATCTGAGTTAGTTTATTGATTCCTTCTGTAGTTGACCAACAAAGGGAGTTTCTGGACTGTAATTCATCACTAAAGTAAATGTCTAAAATAGCCAAGTTTGACTGCATCTTTAAAATGCATCAACTTTTCCCTTTTGACTGAAGATGAGCCTGACTCTGTGGAAATTTAAAGCTAGGCAAAAGAGATTCTGCAGGAATGTCCATTCTTGTTAATAAAACTGACCTGAATCCTATTTTTCTCCTTTGTGAGCCCAGCAGCAGAAAACCAAGGCATTGCTGGGCCACTCAGGTGATGGAGGCCTGTGGGAGCCCCGTGACCATGCACATAATCAGGTCTAACAGCAACTCAGGGCTCTGCTGTGATTTTCTCCTTCTCTGTCAGGCAGGATGGTGACTTTGTGGTCCCAGAAGTCAGGCCAGATCAAGAGGCCCATGTATCTTTTTTATCTTGTCTTAAATCTCAGTGATTTCTTTTGCAACATACAACATTTGCTAATTTGGAGTCTTCTACCCTGATGTGTCTGGCCTCTTGATTAAGAATACTATTTTTAATTTGATTGTAACTTCACACAGTGCTCCAAACATAACCTCCATAAACCTCTAGGCTTGTCAGGAGTAGGACTATCCTGGTATTACGTTGTCTGATTTTTGTTAACATGATCCAATACCATCAGTGCGTGACACTTCTATGTGAAGCCTTTAGCTGTAACAAGAAGCTGAAGACCTTGGAACATCCTTCTCCTGACCACTTCTACGACACTTTTTTGTTGTTGTTTTTAGCACCAGTTTGCTGTTTCCTGTCTTAGTACCAGTTTTCTAATGACAAAATCAAGCAGTCAAGCTACCTCCTGGCCACTAGTGACTGGTGGTAAAGCAAGACAGTTTCTTTACTTCTACAGATTTGTTGAAGACTCTGATCCCCAGTGTGCCAGATATCCTTGTGAGTGACTAAAGTATTTGCTCCTTGTAGAAGGTGTTAGGCTTGTTACAAGCAGTCTGCACTGGCAAAATCTTTTCTACTCCACAAATATTGCAGAGGTTCAACAATTTTTCTGAATCAAATTCTCCTGTCTGTATTCAGTACTGAGACAGCTTGTGAATGAGATGAGAGAAGGAAGAAGGAAATGTGCCCTAATAAAGAGATGCAAAAATTGCTATAATGAACAGCTTTGCTACTTGCTGAATGTTGCCGAGTGCTGCTGAAACAGACTGCTGAGGCCACCAGAAGATGAGAGGAACATCTCTCACCTCTCACAGCCTGTTAAAACAACAACCTAGATACAGATTCCTGTTCCACAAACTCCTCTCCATCTTTCTCCATCAGACAGTGATCACAGAATTGCAGAATCTTTGGGACATCCAGAGATCATAGAGTCTAGCACCCCACTAAAGCAGGGTTGCCAAGAGCACATTGCACAGGAATGCATCCAGGTGGGTTTTGAGTATCTCCAGAGAAGGAGACTCTGCAACCTTCCTGGGCAGCCTGTTCTAGTGCTCCGTCACCTTCACAGTAAAGAAGTTTTTCCTCATATTTAGATGGAACCTTCTGTGTTCCAGCTTGTGCCTGTTGCCCCTTGTCCTGTCACTGGGCACCAGTGAAAAAAGTCTGACTCTGTCCTCCTCGTACTCATCCACTAGATATTTATAGACATTGATAAGGTCTCCTCTCAGTTTTCTCTTCTTCAGGCTAAATAGTCCCAGCTCTCTCAACCCTGCTTCATAAGAGAGATGCTCCCATATAAGAAAGACATAGAGGTATTGGACGGGGGTATAGAGAAGAGCAACAAAACTGGTTAAGGGATTGGAGAACATGTCCTATGAGGAGAGGCTGAGGGAATTTGGTTTGTTTAGTCTGGAGAAGAGGAGGCTGAGAGGTGACCTTATTGCTCTCTACAACTACCTGAAAGGTAAGTTGTAGAGATGCGGGTGCTGGCCTCTTCTCCTTCGTAACTAATGACAGGACAAGAGGAAATGGCCACAAGTTGTGCCAGGGGAAATTCAGATTAGATATGAGGAAAAATTTCTTTAGTGAAAGAGTAGTTAAGCATTGGAACAGATTCCCGAGGGAGGTGGTAGAGTCACCATCCCTGGAGGTATTCAAAAAGCAAGTAGATGTGGCACTTGAGAGCATGGTCCAGTGACCATGGAAGTGTTAGGTAGAAGGTTGGACTTGATGATCCTGGAGGTCTTTTCCAACCTTGATGATTCAAACTGATCCTGTATCTCCAGTCCCCCAATTGTCTCTGTTGCCTTCTGCTGGACTCTCTCCAATAGTTCCCTCTCTCTCCTGAACTGGGGAGACCAAAACTGGACAGATGTGGCCTCACCAGGGCAGAATAGAGGGGGAAGATGACCTCCATTGACCTATTTGCCACATTCTTCTTAATGCACCCCAGGATACCATTGGTATTCTTGGCCACAACAGCACATTGCTGGCTCATGGTTAACTTACTGTCTACCAAGGATGCCAAGATCCTTCTCTTTAGAGTTGCTTTCCAGCAAGTCTATCCCTAACATATTTTGATGCATGGGGCTGTTCCTCACCAGGTGCAGGACCCTACATTTGTCCTTGATGAACCTCATTATGTTCTGCTCTGCCCAACACTCCAGTCTATCCAGTTCATGCTGGATGGCAGTACAGCCCTATGATATGTCAGCCACTCCCAATTTTGTAAAGTAAACTTGATGAGGGTACACTCTATCCCCTCGCCTAGGTCCTTGATGGATATGTTACATAAGACTGGACCTAGTTATGACCCCTGGGGAAGATTAATGGCTACAGGCCTCCAGCTCAACCCTTCACCATTGATCATGACCCTCTAAGCTCTGTCATTCAACCAGGTCTCAAGTCACCTCACTGTCCGCTCATCTAACCCACACTTCATGAGTTTCTGCTTACTTTGTTGGTGACAATAAGGCGTCCAGGGCTTTTACGGGATCCTTTTGATCCTGATGGAGTTTTATTTCTCCTGCCATAGCAACAATGTCTTTGAAGGATCCACTCTGCCCTGCACAGGCAAACCTACTCAAAATACTGAGGCTGCAGCATTAACACTGATGACACAATCTGGCTTTTGAATACCTTTGATCCACTTGAAGAAGCCAACAGTGTCCTTGATCCCAGAGAGAGTTCACAATATAATATTTATAAAAATATCTTCTACTTATATATTTAATGTACAAAGGTATTTCAAAACCATCAGTATGCAATATAGGCAATTTATGCTCATGTTTAATCTGCACAGTTTTAAGACTGAGGTGGCTTTTGAACCATGCTTGTACAGCTCTGATGCAACTGTCTCTCAGGAGTAGTGAATGAAGGTAGTGCTTAAAGACACAGAGCAGAACATCCTCTTTTCAAGAGGGAGACACAGAAGGTCAACTTCTCCAATTTCAGCTGCTTGAAATTAAGCACCTAGCTCTACAGCAAGGTGTTTATGTGGCTTCATTTGTACTGAGGTGCAACACATAAAGCTGCCAGGCTTTCAAAAAAATTTTAAAATCTTGGCTCAAGTCCTGTAGAGTGAAAAAGCCTTGAGCAGCTTTACATAGGATATTTAATTTTCAGAGTCCTCAGCTACCAGAGTGTTGATTGAATGATCTCCAAGTTCGCTGCCCCTCAGTGAACGCTGCGACTGTTAAAAAATTGATTCTTTGGGATCCCCTCTTCACCTTCACGGGTCCAAACTCTCCTTCCAAGAAGCGGAATCGATACTTACCCAGGTCGCTGCACCGCCGCCCGAGGCAGCCGGTGTTCCGGCCGCGGGGCTGTCCCAGCGCCGCAAGCGTCCCTCGGCCACCGCCGCAGCCCTGCGCCGGGAGGCGGCGCACTGCGCTACGGGGCAGGGCCAGACCGGGCCGTGCTGGGCCGGGCCCCGGACTGGCACGCGGGCGGGGCCCGGCAGCTGGCGCGTCAGGCCGGCTGCCCCGCCACGGCCTCTCCCCTGCCCTGGCCGCCCGCCGCCGCCCCCTGCCAAGTCCGGCTGGCGAGGGAGGCTGCCTGCTGCCCAGCGACCCCTGGGACCCCGGCCCAGGCTCGCACAGCCCCAGGCTCTCTCCTACCCGCTCCGCGTAGGGGCTCTCCCTCGCTGTCACCCGCAGGCAGAGCCTGGGTCGCTCGGTTGCATCCCAGGTTGCACAGGCTTGGCCATCTCCTTTCCTGCTGCGCACCTCCTGCAGGAAGATACACCCGCCTTACATTCATCACCGTGATTATAAATACTGTTACTCTTTTCTCCAGCCGTAGGTAAAGTGTCCTTTTGGACACTTTCAGGATCTTTCAGACTCTGAATATTTCATAAAAAGTAAAAAAGGCCGAGGTTGGAGCATGTACTTCTTGATACCCAAGTCTGTTCAAACATTGTAAGTGACTGTGCTTCCTAGTATGTGTGTCTTAAAAGTCCCAAAATAACACAAAACTGACACTTCAAGCTTCAGAGCCCAGTAATGGAGGAACTCAGAACCGTTGGTCATTTTTACCATTGCAGCTAGTACTTCAGCAGCTTACAGCTAGTACTTCAGCAGCTTACAGTACTTGTGTTAGTCTGTGCTGATCTGAGATTAGACACAATATTGTGTCTTCATCTGTAGAGCCAAAATATCAAATTATTTCAAAAAATTCAAAAATCACATAAAAGCAAACCTGCTTGAGCAGGGAGGTTGGACTCAAAGATACCCAGAGGTCCCTTACAGCCCCTACCGTTCCATGATTCTGTGATGTCCTGAAAGAAGAAACTCCACACCTCAAATAATAGGGCTTACTGCTGGACAAGACAGTGCCTCCGGCCCAATTCACAGTACATCAAAAACCTGCATTGGTGGAAATTAACCTGACCCCATTCAGTGAAAACAGGCATAAGATATAGGAATGATTTGCTTCCCATTTTGACTGTTCCCTAATATTCTGTGTAGTAAACCAAATATTTATGTTCCAGAATCAAAGCCAGATTTCAAAAAACATCCTGCAAATTAAACAGTCTTTCAGAATTACAGCACAGTGTTAATTAACTCAGTCTATTTCTAATGCCAGGGTACGCCATTATATGGAGTATTGAAATACCTTATGATATTCTGGGTGTTCTGGTTGTATTTTATGGCTGAAGTAACTTTATTGTTTTTAATATTTAGATCATCTTCACTTAAAATCCCTGAAGGAAACATTTGATTCCTTTTGCCTTAAGAAACTAAACTCTACCAAATCAGCAATTAGTGTATGATGTACAGAGAGAACCTTGTCTTATGTGACCAAGAAATAAGAACAGTAGTTGTCACAGGAAATGATCGGTTAATAAGGGGATGTCCACAAAACATATGCAGCAATTTGAAATGTCTTTCAAAGTCAAGAGTGTTGTGCAATTCGTTATTTTACTGTGAATACTGAAATATTTGTCATTTGTCTTGAACAAGTAACTCCTGAAGTGACACTGCTGAAGTGTAAATCTCAACTTCCAGTTTAAAAACAACAGCTTTCTAGCCCTCACAGTTGTTGCAAACAGGTTGAATTATATACCATACAAGCAGAAATCAGAATTTTAATTTTGTTTTAAAGTATCTCACACTTTTCAATTTTAATGATTACTGAGGGCTTGAGGTTGATAATATTATATAACCCCAGCCTCTGATAACATTATTTCCCTGAAAAATACTGTGGAAGGTGGACATGGGCATTACAAAAAAAAAAAAAATTAATTATAATTAATTAATAAATAAATTAAATAATATAATTAATTAATTATAATTATTATATTATAAATAGCCCTATTGTGGCTTAACCCAGCAGGCAGCTAAACCTCACACAGCAGCTCATGCATTTATGAAGAAAGGATCACAGACTGATAGACACAATATATAGGAATGTGATACCAATCCATAGCATACTGACTTTTCAGTAGAAAACTTCTACTGTGTTATACAGGCTACAAAGAAAATTAAGCCATTTAAGTACTTTGCCTCCATCCCTCATTTTATTTGGCTGTTCAGTGCACTATGAAATCTATTTCAGTAATAGATGGAGATTTAAGGTGCTGCACTCTCAGATCATCCAGTTCTGGCAAACTGTTTTCAGTGAAAAATGGTAGCAGAATGAGGAAGCTTCCCCTACATCCACCTTAGGACCTAGAGGTCCTGTTTCACCCACCTTTTATTATTCATCTCTTTTTATCTTTTTGTCTGTTCTTCCTTCCTCCCCTGTGATCTTGGTCCTCTCTCGATATTTGCTTTTCATTCTTATCTTTGCATAACTAGAATTCTCAAGTCCTCTGGTGAATTGTTTTAAAATTCCACACCTCAACAGCAGCTCTTCTCTTTCTGCTAGCTGCTCCCAGGATCTGGCAGTAGAGCAATCTAGAGGAAACAATTGCTTTCAAATAGGCCCTTTTGGATTCCGTTCACACAGAAAGGGAATCCCAATAACCACTGTGAAAATTCTGTGGACCTTTCCAATTCCCAGTGAAATCTATGAAGACACTCCTAAGCCTAATCCATCAGAAATTTGTGTTAGCAGCTGCTGGACCACAAATGTTTGGCTGCTCTGCAGACCACATATGGTAGCTGATGCTTCGATAATGAATGAGAGATCTCTTGTCCACATCAGCTGTACAGAGCTTAATTATATTTCACCTTGCCCCTTCCCCAGAAATAGGTCATCTACATGGAAGATAAACTAGTATCTCTGGACAAAGGATGATGGAAGAGCATTTCGTCATTGCATATATTACTAGAAAGAAGGAGAAAAATTAAGTTTCTAGCCACAGCTTTTTCTATTATTACCTCCTCTATTGAATAACAATAGTCAAAGGTGTCTCTTTCCACAACTGTTTTGTTGGGGTTTTTTCAACATTCTCTGGGTAATATATATTTTTTCTCAAACAGATATTTTCCTATTTCTTGAAAAGTCACACAGATTACACCAGGAATTTCTGCCTATCCTGATTTCTCTTCCAGAACCTCTCAAATTGAGAGTGTTGAGTACATTCCTTTGTATGAATGTATATGAAGCTAAACTGGAGTATTACAAAAACAGTTCACAAAGCCAGTAGAAAGCTATATATAAAATGATATTCTCATTTCAGATGAAGCCTGAGACAAAAGGGATATAGGTAAACACAGCTGCAACATTTTTAGGCATATAATCAAAGGCACAAAAAAATATTGGAAAACTATGTTAATTATTGTAATTAAATTGTGAACAGTATTGATAGAAAAATATCTTTAAAGTGTATAAAATCAAAATGGATCTTTTAACATATGGGAATTTGTTCCAGAGGAAAGATGTACTTGAACAAAAGCACCAGTTACCTACTTGCAGCTTACTGCTAGTAGAAGTTGAAACTTAAGAGAGGAGCAAGAAATTAAAGAAATATTCTTCATTTCTGGTTCACCGAATCCCCTAGCTTATGAAGAGACAAGAAACTAGCATCAAAACAACAGGGCTTTTTTTTAAATATCCTATATTAAGACACTTCCCTCTCCATCTGCAGCTCCAATGTCATTGCCTTTGCGTATCATGTTTCTGTATCCTTTTCATTCCTTATCAGTCTTTTGATTCTGATCTTTTCCTTAATCCCTGTAGATATTTTATCCTTATCTCACTGTGAATGCCACAGAAAGTGAGTGCACACTCAGCTTTCATCTGGACTTGTTTCCACTGGGCTTAAGCAAAAGTGTAAAATTGTGTTTGTCAGTGGAAGACAATGAAGCTCCCTATGCAGCCTGTGCAGAAGGGCAAGGACTCCCCAAATGGATTCAGAGTAGAAGCCAAACTAGACAATTTGGTTTTGGAAAGATGCCATGTCTATGCAGGCATCCTGAGGCAATTATGCACCTGAAGGAGGTCTCACTCAGTTGTTGCTCATTCTGTGGAGGGCAACCATGGCCCCACAGCAGGTCCTTCCACTGCTTTCTCTTTCTCAGGTTTATGATTTTTTTTTTTAAATAAATGTCAACAAAAGTTTGCTCTCCAGAGCCCTTCTGTTCATCAGGACCCTCTAAATTAAGTTATAGCAAAGGAGGAGGAATAATTTAGAATCCTAATATGTTAATCAGCATATACCCACCTAAAGACATTAGGGTAGTCTAGGCACTAAAAAGCCTATATACTACTCTAATATCTATGCTTTGCCATGGCTCCAGCCATGCAGGAGTAAAAACAGCTACAGGCCTGCTAAATATCCTCTCAAAGTGGGGGGTGGATGCAGTGGCCTTGCTTCCACCACTACCAGTGGTTTGCAAGTACAGCTGGTGCCATAGTGCAGAGCATACACTGACCTTCAACACAGCCTTGGTCCTCTCCTCACTGCTCAGAGGGGAGCCTCTGTGCCTCTTATGGAGCACCCTTCACTCCATATGGGCTGTGAAGCCTTTGTAGTCATGAGTGCAATGTCAGGAGTGTAGTGGGTTACCTGCTCTAGAAAGTCAGGCAAGCCTAAAAGCACTAGGCAAGAAGGCAGTTGCAGCTCCACAGATCTGAATAGCTACCTGGTAATTGTTTGTAGACATGTTTTCTATTTTTCCATTTCAAAACTGTTTTTCTCAATTTGTCTTTTGGAGGGAGAGCTGACATCTTCCTTCCACAGAGAAACATTTAATTTTAAGATAATTTGCACATAATACTTTGCTTTTGCATTGCTTCGAGCAGTACAATTTCCCATGAAGATGAGAGTACTGCAGCCACCGAACAGAGTGTGCTGGCAGAGCAGAGCAGCAGTATAATGACATTAAGACACAGATTTTTAAAACATTCAAAAAATAAATCAAATTACAAAAGGAAAAAAATGGTCTGAGAACCATGGAGTCACTTGGAGGTCCTTCACAAATGCAGAAGAATTGGCTTCACATACAGCCCTTAACTGCTCCAGCAGCTGGTCATTACCTGACCACTAAAACCCTTTGGACACGTCAGTAATGTTTAAATAATACTCATCCAGACACTGTCTTACACCTTACTTTAGTGTACTGCTGTTCAAATGCATGGTACAATTAATTAACACTGGGACTAAAACCAGACCAGAGTCTCCAGCTTCCAAAACAAATGCTCAGCCATGTAGCCAAAAGCACAACTCCAATGGCATAAGGCAATTTACTCTCTGTTTTATTAAACTTCCACAGTGTTTAGAATCACTGAGTCACAGTGGATGTGGCACATCGTGTGATAGACCTTGGTGATCATTTCCTTACTCACACGAAAACAATTGCAAGCCCGTATTGTTAATTCGTCTATCCGAGGTGTTCATTTTACTCCAAATCATATGTAACGATTTGAAATTTGTCGACATACAGAACAGTGCCTGAGCCTAATTAAGATGTCTGTCTGCCTGTATACATGTGTGTGTCTGCTTTCCTTCTAAAAGTTTGAAAATTATTTTTTGGTCTCTGTGTTTCTCATGGCACTGCCTGAGAGCACTCAGTGTGAAGGCCTCCAGCTGCCAACAGCTATAGTCAGGTAAGTTTTGTAGCCACAATTCACCCTCATTTACTTGCAGTCATCTGAAAGTTTCAAACATCAGCTGATTGACTAGGATTCCTGTATATTCAACAGGCTGATGCAGGTACCTCCAAAGGCAGTTTGTCCTGTCCTAAGCTTAACTGCCAAAGAGAAAGAGGGTTATTTGCTCTGAGGTGGCCCATCTGTCTCTGCATTGGTGTAGTGTAGACATAACCTTGTAAATGAAGACTTTTTCCAGATACCATGAATCACCTAAGAGGCATACCATCCTTACATGTTATTTGGCTTCCAAATAATATCTCAGTTTTGTAATTTCATATTAATTTTCCTTCTATAAATAGGGGCAGACTGAAGAAACTAAGAAAAGTAAATTTCAGGATATAATTTTAATTCTGTTCAAACACTGTATACAATTTAAGGAGAATAGCCACAAGTAAATTCTAGAGTTAAGCAAAGATTTACTGTTTTCATTTTTCTAGTGATGTTCTTTACAGAAATAAATTTTATTGAAATACTGCTTGGACTCCATGCAGCCTGAGGTAAGACCTGCTTTTTGGCTTGTCTTAGCTCTTGTTGTTCCCTCAATAGGAGGGGAAAATAATTATTCAGTCAATAATTTTATTTTCTATTTGTCTACTTTCTAAGAAGAAGTGGTAGTAAAGAACATTTTTTTAAAGAAACCAAGTATCTTACATGTGTAAATTGATCAAAAGAGTGTTTGTAGCAAGATGAGAACTCAGCATTACAACCAGAATTAATTAGACTTCAATACCAGCCTAGGCACCCTAAGCTCCCTTTGTATCCCTTTAGCAGAGAGAAATGGGTGCTTTTTATAGTGTGGTTTATCTGATGTCTTTTAGATTGAGATGAAACCTTGAGCTTTGGAGGGGCCAATTTCCTCTCTTGATTACAAAGGAAGCTTATGGTGGCTAAATAAGTTATAGACATCTTCAATGTAGATAGTAACATTTCATCCAGTGAGTCTGGGGATCATGAGGAACGATCGATGTATTTCATATTTAACCACTTCCTAAATGTATTAAGGCAAATGAGAATAATAATAGCCACACAAAGGGTTTTCTCAGTCACTATGATTTAAGTTTCTCTTCTTTCCAAATAAGCATCCAGCTCACCAGACATGACTATCTACTTTAGGATGAGCTGAATGGGGTTTTTTGTACTTCACTGACTGAATTGCTCTTTAGGCTGCATTGCCCTTATTGTTCCAATTACACACATCCCACCTCCCATGAGAGTTCAGACACCTGCCTCACATGTGGACAGTGCAATGAGGGGAATGGACCTGAAGCCAACCATGTATTATTGTTAAATGTTCATATTTTACAGCCCTTACTCATGATCTCAACAGTCCTAAAAGACCAAATCCTACCTACTATCTAATTTCACATTGGCTTTTCTATATCAAGAACATTGCAAGATGCAGTTTTGTGTTTATAATACACAGATTAACACGAGAGCAATTTTTTCACCAAGCATGAGCTGGATCTCTGAACATTTTAAATCATCCTACACTCCTTAAAGATCTAGCCCTTTAAAGAACCCTTTCTAGACTTGTAAAGTAAAAATGTGACTCTTAGTTCCCACATATTAAGAATTTTACAAATTATTGAAATAGCATATCTGGAAATAATGGTGGTCAGCTGGCACAGTGCAGTAATTCCATTTTAGTTCGTTTCTAGCCTGTACTAGTTTATAAAGCATCTTATTTTAACATCTGTTGCTTTCTAGATGTAATTATCACTTCAGATCTTCTATTTTGTTTCAAAATAATCTTGAGCAAACAGAGGTTGTTGTCCTTTTTCATTCATAGGTGTAGGTAACTGATAGTAAACCAACTTCTCCATTATCTGTACCCACCTAAGCCAGATCCTCTCATTGCTCCATTCTGACAGAACAAGAAGATCTAAGTCTTTGTTTCTGCTGTAAGGCTTTCCAGGTGCACTATCTTGATTTATATACAAGACTTGGCTTTTCTTTCTAAGCAGTTCTACCATGCCACCTTTGACAGTATTTATATATGGTATTGATTTCATCATTATAATGTTAATAGTCACAAAACAGGATATTAAAATGTTCCTGGTAAAAGACATCTTTGCTAATAGAGTAGAGGTTGCCTGTTGTTCTATACTGGCAAAATTGTTTTATGATAGTAAGATCTCTTCTCATAGGAAATATTAAAAATATTAGGAATATTTCACTGGCGTCTATAATGCATATTTAAGGCAAATGCTCCCAATATTAAAACTGCTTTGATGGTATTCCTGAAAGATGTGTTAGCGTACCAGCAGAAATCAAGGGAGAGAGGAGAAGAGAGGGAAAGAGCTGTCTGGTTTTCTATCTAGCACCTACTCTAGAGCCCTAAAAACATCTACCAGTGTCCAGATTTCTTGAGAATATGAGACACTCTTGGAGCGAGTAGAAGCCATTTGGCTCATCACATCTCGTTCCCTTTTCCATCTACACTATGATGTCTTCTAATTGTTTCTTTAATGACCTCTGTGTTTTTGCCTTAACTATCTTGCCTACTAAGCCATTCCACACATTTATGATTCGCTGCTTGAAAAAAATGCTTCCTGACATCTGTTCTGAATTTGTTTTTCTTTAATTTTCATTTATGCCCTCTCGTTCTATCATCTGTGTTGGGCTGAAATTAGGAACCCATGTTGACATTTTCTGAACCATTTAAATTTTATGTTCTTTAATTAAAAACTCCCTCTAGATGGAAATCTAACCTGTTATAAGAGAATATAATACTTTATTTAAACAAAATATTACTTTTATAAACACAAAAATTCATTTAAGTGTGTATTTAAAATTCTATACATCAGCTCATTAATGTCGCCTAAAGAGAAAATTCCAACATTTGTTAAGGTTCACTCATCAAGAGGGCATGAGGTCCACTAAAAAGTGCCAAGACCTAAGATTTTTTTTCTGTTCGCTTTTGGTTTGGGTTGGTGGGTTTTTTGTTTGGTTGTTTTGGTTTTTTGGGGGTTTTGGGGGGGTTTTTTGGGGTTTTTTTTTGGTTTGGTTTGGTTTGGTTTGGGGTTTTTTGGTTGGTTGGTTGGTTTGAGGTTTTTTTTTTCTATGACATCCTTTTATATTATGGTTTTATTCTTCTTTAAATGTCCTAATGTTCTGAGTGTCATTGGAACTACAGTTTTTCCTTAATCAGATTTTCACATTAGAAATCCAAGTTTCAAGAAGTGCTAAACATTTACCTTTTTAAAATTATCTTCAAATTTATATTCAAAAATATCTTCAAAAAATATCTCAATTTGGACTGCCACAGATTTGAAAACCCTCCAAGTCCCTTTTAATAGAAGGTAATGACTGCATTTTAGTTTGAGAGCTATCAGTAACTTTAACATTAGTGGGCTATTCCAAGCTCAAGACCTTTACCCTATTTGCTGTGGTGTATGCTGTGAATTTATTTAGGATCATGTTCAGTATGTGTTTACTTCCTCCTCTTAATCCCTCCTCTATTTATTCATTCAGTACTTTTTGTCGTAGCTTCTGCAAAACAATAGCCAAAGTGTCAAGATGACCCAAATGCTCTGAAGTTTCACTCACCACAGCCAAAACCAGTATTATCACTAAAAGTGATTTTCAGTTTGACCATTTGATGTTTCTAATGAACAAATTTCTTATCATTTTTTTCTACTTGGAATTCTCAGGCAAACCTTTCATTCCATAAGTCTTAAGGGAGCCTTCTCTACAAGCAGCCCCCTTGGGAAGGACCAAAGTAATAACCCAAAGTATAGTTGAAAAAAACCATAGAAGATCATGAACACCCTTTCTCAAGACTTAGTGGCATTTTAATACCTCTGAATTCTATTAAGAAACAATACAGTACTAGATAGATTCTATAGCAAAACCTTCCAATTGTCAAAAGTACAGCTATTCTTATTAGTACATTGAATATGTAGAGGAGAAAAAAGTCAAGATTGTAAAGCTTAAAAAAATTGAATTAGAAATATGACTATTCTGAATAAATTTTCTGCTGTTACTTATCACCTAAATGCCACTTTAGTTCTTATTAATTTCAGTAATAGTTCTAGATGTTTCTGAGACTGTTATTGATTTGTGAGAGAGGAATCAGGTCCTGACACTTGCCTGAGCTTGTATACAGCATGGAGAAGGACCCTATGCTCTTTCAATAAAGATTAGAAGTAGCCCCAAAAGGCAAAGGACAAAGCATGTGCCTGAGGGCTGTGGGTGAGAAAAAAGGCAAACACTGACCCCTCCCAACCAATTTAAGCAAGAAACTTTTTCTGCTTCACTTTAGCACCTTTCTGCTTAGACCTTATCATCCATCTGCCAAAATCTCATTGCCTTTCTTTTTTATCTTCTTACCAATACTCTCTAATCTTTTCTGCCTATGTTCTAAATGTGTGTTCTGAAGAGGTCATGTATTATTACCTAAGCAGATAACAGGACCCAGGAGTTTCTGTGTGCCATGTCTGAGTGCCATATATCCTCTGGATTTTTGTAGTTTCTGCTGCTTTTGGGGCCAAGTGCCTCAACTGAGCCTGTATCAGTGGAATTTAGAGCAGTTTCAGAAACTTATAGAGAAACAAAAGGATGCAGAACCAGTTTAACAGAATGAGAAGCAATAGCCATCTCGACAATTTTCCAGTGTAATTTGGCTTGGTGCTTATGCCTAAAATTCATTTTGTTAGAGTGACTGATCTTCAGTAGAACTGTGTAATGAATGGACAGCTAGGTTAATGTCAATGTGCTGTTAGAGGCAGAAGCCAGAAATTCTCTTTAATGTCATCTCATTAGGAAGCCCTCATGTAAGCATCTTTCCCGGAATACTGTGAGAATCTGTGCGCCAGAACTGGTGGGAGGGATCCTCCACCAGCTGCCAAACATGACATTTCTGGACAGGCTGCTGAACCCTCAGCAGGTGACATCTGTGAAGCAGCCTTTCATCTTCCTGTCTCTCAATGGCTGGATACCTGCATGGGGCAGGGATCCCAGAGAGGCTCTATGAATGCAGCCTGTCTCTTTCTCCCAGCTGGGCTTCCACAGCCACAGGCTGAGGATCCCAGAATTTGAGCTTCCACTGTCAACATCTGCTCTCAGAGCCTCTTTTGTCCATTTCTCTCTATGTGCTGACAGCTAAAGCCTGGTCCAGCCAATATAAACTGTCTGTAATCAACAGAACACAATCTACTGACTGTTTACAGATTACAAGCAATAGGTATATTTTATTATTATTATTTCTGCGATGTATTTAACTGAATAGGAGAGTGGTGAACCCGCAGAAAGGATTGAGAAGGTCAGAAAGTTTCAACTGCTGTAAAAAAAAGTGGAAGCTTCAAAGCATGATCTGAGTGAAAATTTATTTACAGATGACAACAATATCAGAAGCATTTAAAATTTTCAAGTATTGTACCAAATGTGGTTTTCTTGTATAGGCTCTTCTAATAAAAAACTATTTTCTGAGATGGGAAAAATAACACAAAACTGAAAAAATAGAAAAATGGTTTATTTTCCTTTTCACAAATACACCAAAAAGGCAAATGTTCTTTTAACAAAATGTAATTTATTCATCACAATTAATGCTATCACAATGAATACCAAATGAATTGCTAATCGTTGGCCACCCCGTTTTGAAGTGTCACCTATCCATCTGTCTGTTTTGCTAAAGGTACTTTTCACAACATATGTTTCTTTTGGCTCTTTGAGTGCTACTAGCAAAGGCATAGTCACCTGTCAGAAGGACATTCAAATAAATAATAAGCAGAAAATTGCTTAAGAGTATTTCTATGTCTTTGCTAAATATTTCTGGTTTACTTTTCTTTTTGAAGGAAGCAAGTTTTTACCTCACTGCTGGATAAATATGGGTGGGAAGATTATTTCTTGTGGCCAAAGGATAAGGATAGGAAACATGAGGTCTGGATAATTTTCTTATTTCTGCCGCAGTCAACCTGTTCCCCATGTTCATGAGCCTTTCAAAACAGAAAGACAAGCTAAGCATTTAGGAGTTGAAATGTCATTCAATTTCAAACTGAATCGGAGTCCTAAATCATCTTTAAATAAATCAACCACAATCTCTGGGCTTTTCTTGTTTGATGTTTGTAAAATGAACATCCCAGCAAGTCTTTAACTGTGATAATTATGGCTATTCATAATGTACATTGGGATCCCTGGACTAAAGAAGTTCAGTAATTAAGAGGTCTGGCCATCTTAATGAAGTTCATTCTTCTGACACTGGTGAAACAATAAGATGACATTTTCTGCTATCACTTCAGTTATCAGTGCCAAAACACATTCAGTAGTTGATGTGGACATGGCAGTGCTTGATAGGGAGCATTGCACTGTTCATCAAGTATGATCTGTGCATAGCTAAACACCTGACCTGGTCTTGCTTTTCAGCAGAGGCAATTTACCTACACCTCTGCACCTACAACCTATCTCAGCAGCCACAGAGAGTGACAACGAAGACCTGACTCATAACATGATGAAAGGATAGAAGTCTGAAAAGGGCATACCTTAGAGAGCAAGCTGTGATCAGACAGGTACCAAGAGGTGTCCTCACTACAAGAAAATAAATAGTGACTGTCTACCTTAATATAGTTTAGAAAACGAGAATAAACACCTGGATGATGTATGCAGTATGAATAGAAAAGAGATGACATGTGACCCAACTTGTAAATCCTAACAAATAATTTAGTTTTATGTTGTGGCTGGAACAATCACAAAGATACATACCATTAAAATATATATAAATATGTGAACATAGGTATTTAGAAATTAAATTAAAATTGCAAGGACCTCTGAGTACCTGCTTATGTATTTGGATCATGAGCATTTCTGAGTAAGGACTGTCTTTGTATGTGCACAATGCATGGGTGAATGTTGGATAGTATGTTGTGAATACTGTAGCATATAAATACAAGAACTAAAATAATAGCTATAGTCTTAGCTGCTTAGCTGTAACTCCAGACCACTATAATTAGGAAGCAATCTCCCAACTAGAATTTGGATACAACATCAATTAGATCCTGAGAAAATTTCTAAAGCGCTATAATGAAGAGAAGAGATGAAATATCTCTGATTTTTGCCACTCTAAAAAGTCACTATTGCTCACAGTAAAGCAATAGCAAATAACTCAGAAGGAAATACAGCCACTCTCTTGGTCATCGTCCCACACTTTCTAAGGGGGATTTGGTGTCAAATACTGAAAAAAAACAGAGAAGAGCAACAGATGTTCCTAATTTTAGTACTACATAGAACACATACATTAAAGGATAAAGCTATATTGCTACTATTTTTGGCAATTATATCATGTAGGAAGCTAAGAAAAGTGGTTTTGTCATAAAACTTATATTGGGGAATCTGCGACTGAATGATAATAAATTAATATCATCCCTCATAAATGTAAACACCTCAGTCAAGTCATCTCTTTTGTCTCTATTTACATTCAACTACATCTATTCAATCCCACATCTCTGTTAAATTTCCAGTTCACAAAAGTACCTTCTCAATGAACAGATTTTCTGGAGAGCACAGAGTCTTTTGCTTAGTGTTCACCATCATGAAGGCAGGGGAACCACCCATTTATGCCTGAAATTCTGCTTTTCAAAAACTGTTGTCTTAACATTACATCATCTCCAGTTCTTAGAGATTCTTGGAATCAAAACGCTCTAATTTCTTGCAGATTTATTTTCCTAATGGCAGGTATACAATTATTTTGTCACTTTGAAATGCAGAACATCAGTGAAGGACTTAAAAAAAACCAATAAACAAACCAACCAACCAACCAAACCCCACAGTCAACCTGGAATGGAGAAAAAACAAATGAAGAACAAAATTATCAGGTGTCCAGGATATTAATAAACTGCTTGTTAAAAGTGCTGGTTAGTGAAGAATGTTCTCTGGCCAAGGACAGGAATATCAGTTGAGATACATCAGCCTTGAACAAAACTTCTTTGAATTTATTGGCCAAATGCATACTTATTTTTCAAACACTTTTTTGTTTGGTTTGGTTTTTATAAGTTACTGTAAACAAATTCATTTGCATGATAATCTTTGTGGAAATAATGATACCTTCCATCTGATTCTAATTTACTGTCAGAAAAACGTCAAGGAAGGAAGGACAGAATCTTTTAATGTTGATTTCTGCTGTTTGAAAATGCTCTAAAAAAGGCAGTGACTCTGGTGGGGGCTCTTTGATGGAAGTTTTTATGAAGTTAATGTTGCAGAGAGATGGTCGGAAGCCCCCAACAAGTGGACTGTGGTGTGTCGAATGGTCAAACGATTCCATCTGTAGTTAAATCTGCTACTGGAAGCATTTATCAACCTCCCAGTTGTTTAATTTGGGATCCTGCTGCTCCTATACTCTAATCTGGATTTTGTCATTTTCCAGAACAGCACCCTTCTTAGGTTTGGAAAGGAAAGCACAACCATACAAGCATTTCAGCTGCTTCAGATACTCTGTTCAGAAACTAGAAATACTGAAAAAATAAAAAAAAATTATTCTTATAACTTTCCTCATACACTCATATTTTAGGTAAGTAAGGGGTTTTTTAGTGAGGGATTCTTTGGAAACTTTACTGACAGTGTTAAGTAAACTTCACCAACTTCATTCAAAGCCCAGCTGTTTTTACTAGAGGGACTCAAAGCTGAGCTGCAAAAGGGAGCTATCCTCTCTAGAACTTTTAAAAATCAAAATCTCTATTTTATAGCTTCATCCTTCTTCTCCAAACAGCTCAATCCAACAGACCAAGTCAACATATTTAACGCCTTGTCCTCCTCTCCCTTGCTTTCATCTGCACCATTCTTCTAGTTCCACTGCAAGAGGACATAAAAGTTTATGCTCTCAGACCATTTATTCTCTGTGCCTATCAACTTACCACAGGACTGCAGCTGAGATATAACATTCATTGACTTGAATAGAGTTAACAACTCTTTCTTTTGCACAAACAAGTCTGAAGCCCCAGAGAGCAGTCTAGGATCCTGATCCAATTGCAAGAGTCACTCTCGTTTATAATATTGTGAACATTAAGCATCTTACCTGGAAATTATCTCCTTATCACAACATCCTACTAGTGCACCCCAGCCATGATACAGGACCATTTCCAAGGGTAGAAAGTGTTTCATCACCATTTGAATTTCATTCTTCTTCAAGCAGGAAGGGAACACCAAAAAGAACTTTTAACCAGGAGGAGGGTCTGTGCCCATCAGGGGGATCTAGAGGTGGAAGAATCCAAATCCTGATGGTAGGCATGCCAGCCAAGAACTTCAGTTAAACATTATCAAGTTATTGAAATCAAAACTTCTTCTAGTGGTACTAGATTGGCAGTGTTACAGAAGAGTTGCAGAGACCAGCAACGAAAGAAGGATGAGTCAATAGACATTTAATAAAAATTAATGTGTCACTCCAAAAATGGCAGGTCAATGAGAAAGAGGGAAACACAATGAAAGAGGGAGTAAAATAGAAAAAGGCATAAAATACAAGCCTATTTACATGATTTCTAGATGGCAACCATACTAAGTATGTTGATCTAACAGGTCTTTGGAACACAGAGTTATATTTTTCATTCCAATACTGGAAGTCTGGTCAGAATATCCCATTGCACTGTGCAT
The DNA here is from genome assembly GCA_024605025.1 of Megaceryle maxima. Classification (NCBI taxonomy): domain Eukaryota; kingdom Metazoa; phylum Chordata; class Aves; order Coraciiformes; family Cerylidae; genus Megaceryle; species Megaceryle maxima. The sequence continues at coordinate 81,787 of JANHGN010001643.1, forward strand.
TCCCAATGCCAATATCTTCCTGTTAGAAGCACCGACAGTAGGGCCAGTTTCATAATCACAGAAATGTGATGAGTGGCTGGAGAGAGGGACCTGGCAGAGAGGGACCTGGGAGTACTGATTGACAACCAGCTGAATATGAGTCAGCAGTGTGTCCATGTGGCACAGAAGGCCAGTGGCATCTTGGCTTCTATCAGGAACAGTGTGGCCAGCAGGTCTAGGGATATAATTCTCCCCCTGTGCTCAGCACTGGTGAGGCCTCATCTCAAGTACTGTACTCACTCTTCCTTTGTTTCCACTTCACTCATTCAATTCAGACTCTTCTCCACTCTCATTAGTGACATAGTTTACACTCAGTCCCCAGAAACACTAGAGGTGGGGGTCAAGGTGTAGTGTTTTCTCTCTTTTTTTTTTTATCACTCTTTTCCTATGCTCTGCTGTTGGCTTTCCTCAGACCACAGTCCCATTGGCTGTGTACTCACTCTGCCATGGAGCACCCTCTCCTCTGACTTTGGTGTTCCCTCTGTTGTTTCTCATTCTTTTGTTCCCTCCTCCTCTGCCTCTGGTCCTCTGCCATTTCTTACATACATTTTCACAAAGGTGCCACTAACTCAGCTGGTAGGCTCAGCTGTGTCCTGTGGCAGGTCTGTTTTGGAGATAATGATTGTATTTGACATAAGGCAGCCCTGTTCTCTTCTCCCAGATTCCACCCCTGCAGCCCTCCCCACTGTCAAAACTTTGCCATTTATACCACATACGATTACAAAGGCAATGAACTCTTGTAAGTTAACTACGAGAAAGTTAGATTTATGTTTCCACTGAAACATTTTATGGGGACATTAACCAGTGTCACAGGTGAGAGAAGTCTGAAACCACTTTATACATTGCCTATATGTGCAGGGATGCAAATAAGGCACAGAACCTTCCAACCCCCAGACACTCTTGTCAATGGGTAATTCCTTCTCTTCCAAATCAGAGTCTTTTCCCCTAATGTGCAAGAATTGCTGTAAGACATGGTGGCAGCTTGTCCTGTCTGCAGTTACTCAGAGCTGGCCTTGTGTGGAAAAGAACTAGCTGCCTTACAGAGCCTGGTATTTCAGTCTTATAAACCCAGTGAAGTTACACATGAAATTAAACTGACTCAAGTCATCAGTGCTAGAAGAGTGCTTCTATTTATTTCAGTCCTCAGATCCAGTTGTTTTCCTAAAACAACTGCCATGAAGCAACTTTTATACTAGAAATGTTCCCTTGGGCCACCTTTTCTTCCATATCTCTACTGCATCCTCTTTCAACTCCAATCCTGTGTATCTGATGTGTATACTATGGGAAATTATTTGACTCCCTATGAGTCTGGCAGGTCTGCCAGCCTCAATGTACTTTAGAATAGGCTGTGAATTTGCTTGCTTAATTTTCAAACATGAGAATAATTAGAAAGTCAGTTTTCAATGAAAACTGAATTTTCTATTCTATTCATAATATACATATTTATCTATTGCATAGCCTCATACTAGGAGCCTGGTTTACAGTGCAGTATCATCCTTAGCTCAAACTCTGGTTAAGTAAAGGAGTGGAAATGAAGAACCATTCCCAGCTCCTGTTTAAAATGAAAACATTAGCACTGTTGCAAAGAGAGATTATTGCAGCTTTGTAACTGTGGGAAGAGCAATATAGTGTAAAAGCTAGATAGCCGATATATTAGGTGCCCCAAGACAGAACCAATAAGTGGTATAAATGCATTCTATATGGCCTTTTGTAATTAGTAATGAAATGCCTGAAATAAATTCAAAGCATTGCAAGAAGTCAGCTTTCCCTAGAAAACCTATTTTCAAATGGTATCATACTTCAGCATTCTTCAACTTTGTGAGTTCACAGCATCTGCTGCTTAAATATAACAGCACATATGGCAGCATCATTTTGGAAAGCAATGTAAAAAAAGACTGAAGAAACTATTATGAAGACTGCTGTCTTGCTCTTGGGGCACAATTGCAATCTTGTGTTCCCATACGGCACCACTGGAGAAAGAATGTGAAGTTTAAGTAGGGTAGATAGGGTCAAATACTGTATAATAAACTGACTCAAATGTTTCCTTTTTGTACTTACATTTTATTAGTTCCAAACTAGTTTAGTTCCAATATAGGTCCTGACTTTTTTACTTGGGACTAAAGAAGGTGCTTCAGGTTTAGCATGAGCTAAAAAAAAAAAAAAAAAGTGTTGTTTTGAAGCCTAAATCAGCATTCATGCAAATCCCAGCAAATGCTGATATTCTGTATCTGGCAAACCAAATGTATAATTAATTTGTAGATCATCATACACTGCTTTTGTGAACCAGTATCAACATCTAACTATTCCACCACTGGGTAAACATGTGGCTTTTATAAATTAATCTCTTTTCTTTTTTTTCTTTTCTGTCTGACTGTACTATAGTAGAGAAGAGTTGTGTCTCTCAGGGGTTAGCACATTCAGCTGGAATTCTACTGATGTTTCAATATTGAGGGAGTTTTATAACATAAAAACAATGAGTGCAATTATGCCATTAGGGCACAGCCTCCACCCAAAGGGAAAAGTATGCCCAAGAGGTTTATGAAGATGCAATTCTTTCATGAATTCCTGGAAATACTATTTCGTTTTGGTGATATTAAAGCATGGTATTATCATCCCCTTTTGATGAGATGTGTATCTTTGGGTGAATGTGGAGGAAGCTGACCCATGACTTTTCTGCAAATATAAATATCTATGGCCACTACACAGGGAAAATGCTACCTTTCTGTCACTAACTACCCAGATTAAATTACAGGGCTTTAGGGATGTAGTTTTGGAAGAGGACAGTAAGTAACGGTTCAAGGTCCTAAATGAGCTGAGCACTGAATCTTTACTGGAACCAAGCAGAACAAATCTGTCCCTTCTCTTGGTCCATGGAATCCTGTTTGATTTGTCCTGTGGTGGCTGATACCACTTGTGTCCTGGCATAGCAAACGAATGCACAAGGAACATAGTATCAAGCAAACCGCACACGGAAAGTTACTAAGAGTTCGAAGTAGTTATGTTCCTTCTCTGATGTTATTCACCCCTTGGATGCAAATTCAGTATTGGTCAGGCATTAGAGAGCTTAGCAAGTTTTCAAAAAGAACTGAGAACCAATGAGGTTCAGTGGCAACTATTTTTCCTTGTTTATAATTTTTCTCTTGCAAACAATTTAAAACTACGTTCTTTCACTTATTACTAGGTTATTTTTAGGTTATTATTAAGTAATTTTATAATACAAAAATCCCAGAGCATCAGAACAGCACTTCATGTAATTACTGATATGTTCTTCTTCAAACCACACTTGTCTTTCCGTGACAGAATTGCATTAGAAAAAATGATCTCCCTGTTGCTGCCAAAAAGAGTCCCAATTTTTACCACTACAAATGCCATGATTGAAGTATGGTTTCTTTAAGAACTATTTCTCACTTACTGGTTATCTTCAGATTGAAGTGATTTATCTCAAACTGACATTTTTAGCTCCATTTATAACATGTAGGTTTATCCCATAGAATGAGAGTTTGAACAAATCTGGTAGTCATTGTCAGCCTGTAAACTAAAATCATCAAACAATCCACTCTGGAGATTCAGATTGCACTGTAATTGGTCCAGAATTTGGTCTGCTATGCAGGAGACATACAAATTATAGTATTGTTGTAAAGAGGTATGTACCTCATGATTTATTCTGTTAGGCATTATACATAGATGAGACACTCTAGACCTCCAAAAAGGATTTGTTTGCATATCATCATCCCTGCAGCTCTTGATCACATATGGGTAGAGAAGGATGTATTCAGTGTCTGTGTCCTGCTTTGCTATATAAATCAGTATCCACTTGAGTAATTCTCAAGAGCACAGGACCTAGGACCATTTTCTGATAGAAAAAAATACTGAAAAACTGGAACTGTTTCACTAATTCATCTTCAGAAGATAAGTTTAAAGCAGTTATTAGCATAGGAATGAAGATTTTTGCTTCAGTAATGGTTAGAGGAAATCATAACATGTCTTAAAAGAGCTCAGTATGTTTTGGGGAAATATAAAGAGCTGAGAATATTTTAGACTGCTTTTCTCTTTTTCTTTTTTACTGCTTCACACCTCCTTCCTTTGATATATGGAGTTTGTTTTTTATGAATACAAAACCAGGAACTTCATGCTGTGACCCAGATTTCTATCCCATCACATACATTCCCCTGTGCATCAAGTTTAAAAGCTAAAAAGACCCAGAGTTTTGCATGAAATTTGCAACTTGGAATTTTTTTCCTCCAACTTTTGGATTTTTTGAAAATGAGTCATTTTGTAGCAAAGGAAAGAGTTTCAGGGGGAAAACTGATCTTTTCACAACTAAGGCATCTACAGAAAAATGTCAAGAGAAATTCTGTGTTACAGACAAGGAAAACCAGCTATCTAGATACCTAATATGATAAAGAAAACTTTATCATCACTCTCGTGTCAATTCTCTGTAATTTCTCTGGGCATTATTGTGTTAAAGTTAAAAGGCCATTACACTCCAATGTACTGTTCCAGAACAGACAGAGACTTTGAGACTGGGTTCAACAAGGTAGAGAGATTTTAAGCAACTTCAAGCTGTGATAGCAGAGGAAGCAGTAACTTCATACAAAATAGCAATAAGTGGTTGTACAGAATGTCTTTCTTTAACTGTCTGGCACCTCTGATTTTCCCCTAGAAATTTTCTTTATTCTAGGCTCTTCTTTTGATTTCTCTCCTTCTACTTTGTGAATGGCAGTACTTGACATCTCTCTTCTGAAATGTTACCGCATTATTGGTAATGAGTTGTTCATGACAATTTCTGTGTATTACATATTTTTCCTTCTAAAGGATGAGCTCTGCAAAGTTCCTCAACTGATTTTTCAGAAATAGGTACATGAAATAGCAATCATAACCCCATACAAGAAGTTCTATGTTGTCTTTTCCTAAAAGACACCAGAAGCCTAAATATGGAATCAAATTTTATTTGATAGGTTTCACAGTAGCAATCTTATATTTATCTCTAAGTTTATCTTTGGTTCAGAATGTGAACAGTGATGATGACTGAATTAAAAATCTCAGGCATTCCTTTAAGAAATAGAGTCTGTACCTTCAATATGAAAGAAAACAAATCAAATTTTGTTTTGATCAAACCATAACAATACATTTATTCCTTATTTTTAGGGATGGGTGTTCTTCCATGTGTTGAAATAAAATTTCCTTCTCTCTAATGCCTCTCTTTGCTTTTCTTTTAGAAAACAAACATCTTGTTAGCTTTCTTTACAAAGCAATCTTTTAGAGAACAAAAGATTAGACTCTCATGATATGCCAGTTTACGTATTTAACTTGGACTATTTAATACTTTTCAAATTTGCAGAAAAGAAAGCAGGGTTTGAACCTGTGAGTCAAATGAGAGAATCTCATTGCCTCCAAGACGACTGCTACAGATGCTCAGCAGTTTAGGATGAACATTAAAAATAGTGTAAAAACTGGTCCCAATCTATAACTTTACTAATTACCAGATTTTAGCTCTCTACACAAGTCAAATTCTCACACAGACATATAGTTTTGGGCTTAAGCTTAATCTTTGTTTGCCACAAATTTCCCTTGTCAATAACATTTCTTTTTGTACTACACCCATATACTAAGCTGATGAGCATATTTTTAGATTTTATGCAAAATAAATTTGTTTCTAAACTAGACTATTCTTTTTCCTTGGGCAAAAGAGTAAGTATATAATAAATAATTGTTTCTCAGAACTGGAAACTATACATTGTCAGACCCCTGAATACTGCAAGACTATTAGGGCTAGAACACCATAGCAGCATTCTGCTAGGAAAGAAATCTACATCCTGCTTGTTTGGGTAATAGTTCTTCCATTAGAGGCAATATTAGAATTTCAGCTTTTGATCTCTCCTTGTGGACTCCTTAAAATCCAAGCTGTGAAACAGCAGCTGATGCTTTACATACTATCACAACAGCCAGCAATATATGAAACCTGGAAATGGCATGCAAGGGAAATTAATGATGGGCTCTTAAGGGATATACAGTAACTCACGTTTGCATTACACAACATACAGCAAATTAAAGCTTCCTTTCCTTTGTTGTGCTTGTGATAGAACAAATAAACATCAAGCAGCAATGCAGAATGGCAATACCTGAGATCACGATTTCTAGAAACTGCAGGGAAAAAAAAAACAGATTTTTTTTATCAATAGCACAGATCACACTCAGAAAGTTACACTGATCAGTAGACATAAAAAGAGCTCTGCGTCACCATTGCTAGCCTGAATAATAGCATATGGTACAGCAGATCCATAACAGCAAAAGCCAAAGCTAGATTCTGAAACACTCATTTATCAAATTAACTATTGATAAAAGCACAACAGCAACATTAACATATTTGTTCCTTTTTTGTGTGTGATTTTATTGGTTTTTTGCATATGATTACAAATAGAAAGCCACAGATTACTTTTTTATGTCACAGGGGTTATCTCACATGTATTTTATCTCAATGAAAATTAATTCATGTGGCTAAAGGACCAGGACATTGTAAGTACAATGCAGAAAGGGTAAATCTAGGGGCTTAGTATTTATTCTTAAAATACCATGAGTTACACAGTATGTGGTATTTCAGCTTATCTTTGACAGTCAAATTCCAGTGATTTATGTTTTATATTTTGTTGTTAGGTTCTTTCAGGCTGAATAGAAATTAAGGAAATTTTCTATGGATTGTCTATGAATTGTGAGAGCACTTAATTTATCTAAGTGTACTGTCAATTTCTATTGCATGATCATGTCTTTAATTAAATCTAGCATCAGACAAATTACGTTTGGACCTCATTATTAAAAAAATCATGTAAAAAAAAATCAAATCTTATAAAT
>JANHGN010001643.1:96931-119601 GCA_024605025.1 Megaceryle maxima
TTTGTACATATTCTATTTTTTATTATTATTATTATCATTAAAGCTGTTCTAGTTTCCTTTTCTAATCACAAGTCTCTGTCCCTCATTCCTTTTCTCTACCCCTTTGGGGAGGGAGGGGGGTTAACAGAGAGCGTCTGTTATAGGTCTGAGGGGCTGCCCTGACCCTAAACCGTAACAAGGCCACACAGGAACATATCCAGGTGGGTTTTGAAAATCTCCAGAGAAGGAGACTCCACAGCCTCTCTGGGCAGCCTGTTGCAGGCTCTGTTACCCTCACACTAAAGAAGTTTTTCCTCATGTTGAGGTGGAATTTCCTGTGTTCCAGTTTGTGACCATTGCCCCCTGTCTTATCGCAGGGCACCACTGTCCATGGAAAGAGAGAGGTGCTTCTGCTATTATTCACCTCAAACAAAAAAAGGTACTAAACAGAGTAGATAAATTGTCCTGTGTTCTCCTTGCATTAGAAGGGGAGTCTGGGGTGAGTCCTCAAATACAAAAGTGGATGTCCAGCATTCAGTGAAATTAATCCTATCTGTGCTAGGCAGAGTCGAACTGACCTCAGTCTATATCTGTAATGGCCAAGAATTTTCACTTCCAGCATTTTTAGAAGTAAAAATTAATTCCTTTCATTAATTACACAATCACTTTACAGGGTTCTTATAAATGTTCATCCCACTTTGCTATGATCAAAGTCTTGGTTGCATCAGCAGTACAGTACCATCAATATTAAAATGTAACCCTTTCAGTTCCATTCTGATAACTTAAATAATTTTAGATGGCATAATTTTGCTATCATGGTGTAATTAATCTAAAAGATCAATATTTTTCTAAGGTGATAACATATTGACAGTAAAGTGTAATTTAAATTCACTGCATACCATGTTAAGATACTCATGACTCAGAAAAGAAAAGGCTGGGTATGTTACAGTCTCGGAAGCAGTCTGCACTGGTCATTTCAGTGTTTCTGGTATTTATAATGCTTCTGAAAAGGATATAGTGTGCCTTATTCTTATCTCATTTTTTTAAAAAATCAGGTTTTGAATTTTTCTTTCACTTTCAAGAGGTATCTGACATTTCTCTAGTAATTCAAGTACATCTCACTGATTCCTCCAGAACCATTCATTGTCCATTTTCTGCGATACAGGACTGTGGCTCTACTGAGGCAGTAATGATTTTTGCTGGCTTCCAGCTGTTCTTGTTTGGTCTCAGGTGGCCTGGCTACCAGCCTGGACAGCAGTTTTCTACGTCTGTCATAACATTTCTGTTTCTTTTGCCTTTCAGCTGGATTTGGAAATTTGGTATTTGCTCAAATCTGACTCTTGTGAAAAGAACAGCCAATTAACATCTGTTCAGGAGTAGGCAGTCTTAGTTCATTTTTTATATTTAGCAATGTAAAGAGAAATTTTAATCTGTGCTTTCAGTTTCCTTGAATATATAACTGAATAATAGCCTTCAGTTGGATAAAGCCAGCACAAGAATAGCTGCAGCAACTTCAACACTTTCAGTTATTTTCCTGCTTTAAAATCCCTTTGGTTTAAAAAAAACCCAACAAAACCCTAATACCTGTGGCTTACTATGCAGAGCATTTTCCATTATTTCATTTTGTTAACAATTAAAGATTCTTTAGAGAAAGGTATAGTAGTAGTTAGGTACTTTGCTCAATACACATGCTCCTGGTGTCTCAAAAGTTTTGAAAGAATTTGAGGAATAAAACCCAATGAGAGTTACTCCATTAGATCTTGTGGCCTGTTTTCAATATGGTGATCATTATTGTATGTATTGCATATTACACTTTCATATAAATAAATTATTACCATTCAAAATCTTGTGCTAGATCTGAACTTGTACACAGAAATCTTTATAAGTTTCTGAATGAAATAAACCCTTTTCAAAAATATTGATTCTGTCACTAGTTTTTGGAGTGGATTTTTTTCTCCAGAAAAAAAAATGTATATCTTTATTTGAGAACTTGGTTTTGACCAGAACAAAACAAAGAAACCAATAGTCTTCAGATATCCTTTGTCCTTAGCAGATTGTAAGTTAAGCCTATGCAGGTATTGAAATTATTCACCTCTGAATCTTTGTGAGCATTGGATCCTTTGAAGAAAACAGAAATATCAATTGTTTCATTAATATAGATTTCCTTGGAAGGACTTAAGCCACAGCTTCTTTATTCTGCCAGATAATGTGTAGCTCATATACCTGGAAGACTCTAGAAGTCCCTTCACTGACATAGGCTGTTCTATATAGAGGGACCACTTTTCAGGAGCACAAATGGATGCTTCATCAAGCACTTTAAGATTTAATCAGAGTGCCAAGATGAAGCAGGATCATCACTAATGAGAACATATTGAAATTTCTTAATTAATTAATCTGTTATCTGAACCACATGCAGATTGTTATCTGTGAGTACGTGATCTGATACAATAACTAAATATATCTTCAAAGAAGCAAAGAATGTCCTAAAAAGTTTTGAAGTAAGCAATCACTGTAAGTAATCACAATATTCTTACATCAGTGCCAGTGATGGATTGCCAAGTTATTGCTGATATAACCCAGCCTGTATTTAGCTTTCATCACAGCAAAGGCACATGATCGAACTGGTTTAATCTTTGTAGAACTGCTGAACAGTCAGTGTCCAGTTTGCACTGGTGCATAGGATTAGGGGTTTTCTGAATGCAAGACTTCATCCTTGCTTCTACTGAACTTCATGATGCTCCTATTATTCGTGGCTGTTACGGTCCCACTCTGTGGCAGCCCTATCCTCCAGGTTATCAGTATCAATTCCCTATCTTCAAGCTGCCCTCAAGCATACTATCTGTATGAAGACTTTACCAGTCCTGGTATCAAACACAAAGTTACATTAGCCAGCTCCCTCAGCATGCTTAGTTTCATCCTATGAGGTCCTATAGACTTATATATGTGTGTGTTCAGCTCACTTAAGCAGTCCCTAAGGTGTTCCCCTTCAAAGCTTCACTGTGTTCCTACCCTCCACAAATTTTGTTACTTGACATGCAGACCTCAGAGGCCTGAGGAAAGACCTTTTCTGTAAAGGCTCTGAGTACCTCAGCCATTTCCCTGCCCTTTGCATGAGGTTGCCTCCATTCTTGATTAACAGCTCTGCATTTTCCCTGGTGTTTCCTTCACTGGTATGACACTGATAGCACTGTAGAAGCCATTTATATTGACCTTCACATCCTTCACTAGTTTCCACTCTAGCCAAGGAATGATTTTCCTAACTCTTTCCCAGAGTGCTTGGGTGATGCTATATTCCTCCTTGGTTGCCTCTCCCTGTTTTCACTTTTCAACTCTTCATTTCTGGTTTTGAATTAAGTTCCCTGTTCAGTCAAGCTGGTCTCTATTCTACATGAATGGATTGTTCTTGTATTTTGAGGAAGTTATATATAGGCCATCAAGCTTTAAACAGTTCCTTTGCACTTCAAGGCAGCCTTATACAGGATATCATTGATCTTCAGCAATCAGTTATTTCATTTAATAATTTAATCTCTTGGATATATGTGATTTAGCAGTTCAGTAGCAAAAATTTCTTGAGCCATTTAACTTACAGCCTGTTTTGAAAGATCTGGTGTGTTTTCAAGGTAAATAAATGAGCTGCATAGACACCCCAATGGGGAATTATTTTTCCTGAGTCTTCTCAATCATCTAGAGTAAGTTCTCAGTGTCTCATTATTGCTTTAATATTCTGACAGTTGTGAGGCTTTCCTAATGTGAATTTTGTGTTTGTCATTCTTACATTAAAAAGTTAGAGAACTCTTTTCTATACTGCCAATAGAATCTGCATATATTTAATAATTACTTAGCTTTTAGTATTCAACGTGACAATTGCAGATTTACTGTTCCAGTTTTAGAAAATGGATTCCATGTGAAGGTAAAGGCAAAATATTTTATGGTCTCTTTGGACATATGAGTTTTTGTCCTTCCCTCCACACATACAGGTATAAATTAACCATATACAGTCATCAGAATCTTCTTTCCAGACTTTCTTAACAGTTTTGCCATCTGGTTAAGTGCCATCCTTCTCTAAATGTCTCTGAAATCTCTTCCAATGACCTGACCCAGTAAATTGGTGAACTCTGTATTTGGACCTTATTATACAATCACCAAATACTAATTTTCTGCTTCAGATACACTTTTTCTGTCAGGGGAAGTATCTTGGTTCATAAAATAATATTTTTGTGTGTATTTGCCAAAGCACCTGTTTAGTGAAGATGTGCCTCATTTCAGCTACTCCCTGAAAGACAAACACTAACCCTTCCAAATCAAAAGAGAAAAACCATAGTAAGAGTTAAAGGGACTTGATGTGAGTGATATCTGGAGTTTCATAAAAATGCTATCCTTACAGGTCATTTTCAGGTAAGTATCTGAAGTAGATACTTATATTTATTGCACTGAACTTTTTTCAATGCTTACCATTCTTTGCTTAGGAAATGATGCAAATGCTACAAAGACAAATACCATAGTGTAATAAACAGCCAATGTTTCCCTTCCTTTGGAATAGTTATTGGTTTCTTTCTTAGAAAAAAATTTACAGTAATGATCCAAAATAGTGTAATCTTGTTATACCACAAATGTCAAATGCTGAAGTGTCTTTAAAAGGCCCAATCTATTTATAGATATCTGTGTATATATATGTCAACTCTTTTTCCAATATTCTCATACATATACTTCTTAAAAGGTTTCAGTGTGCAGTCTGTAGTTTCTGTAAGTCTGTAGTAGTCTAATTCAATATTTATTATAATGGTATTTTATTGATCACATGATACCAGTAAAAAATTGTTACATAAATAGATCTCTTTACTGGCTGTAAGAGGGTAAGTTCTAAAGTTTTCACATTTGGGTTCAGTTCAGAAGAGCACCAGTCATCTTGGATGCTTACCTGAATGCTCTTATGTTTGAAAATTTAACTGGATATCTTAAAAGGATCTAAATACTTCCTGCTCTAAATCATGCCTTAAATATCTTGAGCACTGTCTTTGTTGTGGTATTTTGGTACTTAGGTACCAAATGCAGAAATGCAGAAGCTTGTAAAAAGCTTCTAAAATAATGGAAAGAAGGTTAACCAAACATTTCAGAACACTCAAAAATGTATGACTGTTTGGAGGTCTGAGGTACATAGTTTGGGATATTCCCTATTTATCTCTAAAAGAAATATTCAAAGCTATTCTATTTCAGAAGGTTAGCATCTTCTTTGCAGTGTATTATATGATATATATTTTTATATAAATTTATGTTACATGTAGACTGGGGTCTAATATCTACATTAAATTTATTTATATTATGTTTTCAACCAATGTTATGTTTACTACCTGAAATCATGTGGGTCACAAAAAGATTAGTTCACTGAAAACATTCACTGTTACTGTTAGAAAGATGATGGAAGAAACATGGTATGAGAACAATCTGCCTCTAGGAAAGTTTACAGCAGCCCTGATTTGAACTTGTACAATGGCAAATTACCATAGATTTTGAAGTCTGTTCCTTGTCTGAATTTGGTGGACAACTAGCCCGTGTTCCTAGTTTTACCAGACTAGCCAAGCAGCACTTGCCATAGATTTGAAAAAAGTGTTAACCAAATAGCTGAAGAAAATAGCAAGTGTAAGACTTACTGAAGCATTGCTGTCTGTTTATAATGAGTTTAGAATTAAGTTTACCCAGCAGCACACATGTTAAGGAATGTCATGGCTCTAGACAAAAATATTACACTGGTCTCCCAATAGAATATACCCATATATATAAAAACTTATATATACCCACACATATATGCTTAAGATATTAACATTTCTAATATTAGGAAAAAAAGCCCAAATCAGAATTTTTAAGGTGAAAAGATGTAAGTATTATGAAGAACTTTTACTGCAGAGCAAAAGGAGCAACAAATAAACTGCAATTAAAGTATATATTAACCAATATAGCAAGCTCAGTGTTTGTGTCCTCTGATTATTCATAAAGATTAAGACTGCTCACTCTGCAGATTTATGTTGTCGTTTAGCATGCTTTATCATTGTGTAAAGAGGGCTTTTGACATACTAACAAATCAAAGGGTTTGTTTTAAAATTACTGGCTTAGTTAAAGGAAATATTCATAATATCTATATTGAAATTAAATGAAATGAAATTAAATTAAATTAAATGAACTGTGAGAAATTATAATACATTCATGCCTATATCACCAAATGACCATTGGTAAAAGTCCAGTATTAAAAAGCCCAGTAGTGTCAATATTTTCAGCTTCCCAATTTTCCATTAAAAAAGAAAAAATTATATGTCTAATGTTTATCAGCTGTCGGTAAGTTCAGTGTTTAGGTACTTGCAAAGACTTTCTGAATTTTTGTCACATCAAGATCACCTTGGATCAAATTCAACTCCTTATTTTAATTGTTTACTTATTAGTTTACCTTTCAAATCAGTGACCTAAATGCTCACCTCTTCACCAATGCTGTCTGTAATGTAGTGTAGCATAGGCCCACCACAAGCCAGTGCAATAGCAAGCATGGTTAGCAAGCAGAGGCAGTGTGTTCTAGAGAGATAAGCAGAGACTCTCCTCAGTCTTTTGGAGATTGGTCCCAGCCAATTGAACTGCTGAACAGGACAAAGCATGAAAAAGCCATTGTTACTCATTGCTTCTGAACAAATCCTGTCTCTTGTCCCTAACTAGCCTGTATTATAGAGGCTCAGGAAGAGCTGAAATATCCCTGGAGAACATAGCAGGGGTGGGAAGACGTCAAGAAGAATAGTGGTTTACTTCAATACCTCAAAACTAAATGATGGAAGCAAAGGAAAGAATGGTGCCCTATTGATAGCATGGGGGACTGAGGAATGGGAAGAAAAAGGAGGCAGTTTTTTTCTTAGAAAGTGATCTTTTTCTGAAAAGTTGTTGGCCAGTCAAGGCTACATTGGTGCCTCCTAGCCTACTGCTCAGTTGAGGATACACAGAGGGAAAGCAGTGCATTGACAATGCCATGATGGCACTGCTCTCCTTTGTGCATTCACAGAGGCTCTGTGTGTTCATGAGCAGAAGTTCAGGCTCCACTGTGATGGATCAGGATGATCAAGACTCCCACCACAAATATGGACATGCCTTGCCAGGCTGTATGGCCATGCTCATCAAGGCTTCTTTGAAGCCTTACCTGTCTGTTCTGCATGTGGGGGCTCTGGTCAGACCTCTCTTCCCTGTTTTTCAGCCACATTCCAGACACAGTGGTAAGAGGAAAATGGGCACAAACTGAAAGACAGAAGGTGCCATCTGAACAGAAGGAAAAATGTTTTTATTGAGAGGGTGACTGAGCACTGGAACAGTTTGTCCAGAGAAGTTATGGAATCTCCATTCCTGGAGATATTCAAAAGTTGAATGGACATGATCCTGGGCAACATGCTGTAGGACCAGACGATCAGGTTACCTCCAGAGTTCCCTTCCAACCTCAGCCATTCTGTGATTCTCTGATTCTATGTGTGACATGATCCTTCCCTGGAGCTCCTTCCAATAGAGAGTGTGAATATGGGCTTGATGCACAACAAACCCAATAATTAGCAAGTTCTGTGGTCATTTCCATCCAGACCATTATCCTCCAAGTCTTTGCCATGAGACAGCTGAAGACCATTTCTGTTACTAACAAAACTCCACTGACTAGGATTTTACCCTCTACTTTCTTCGAAGCAAAGTCAAGTTATACAGTGGTTAGTGTCATGAGACTTAAATAATAACTAAGAAGGTATTATTTAGCCTATCAAGAATAAACTTTGAAGTTAATATTGTGTTCAACTTGATGTTTATTGCACTTAAGACTTTACATATACTTCTTACTCTAAAAGAAATAAGAACAGTTTTGAAGGAAACAACTACATTGTTCTCCAGCTGGCTTGCAGTCCAAATTCCTGTCATCAAGAGTTTTTATGTATACGAGATATTACATAATATTGATTCTCACTTGCTGTTGCAAGAATACTTTCTAAACCAGAAAATTTTCCCTGTATTCAGCATTTCCACCTCTTTCTCTTCTATATTTGTATGGCCTTCTGTGATGTATGACATCTCCCTCTTTTAAAAGATGAAACAAAAGATTTCATCTCTTGCTCATTTTGAGTTCCTCTCCTTCCTGTACATCTGCTGTTTTTTAAAAGCGTCCAAGAAAATTTTAAGTGCTATCTTTTTCTTTAAGAGCCTAAGAGACATTCATATCTAAATCATTTCTGGACAAAGTCTAGAAACCATGAGGACCTAATTGTGTTCAATCAGTAGAAAATTAATAACTGATAGAATTTTAACTGTAAAATTCCATTAAGAGTTCAAGTGTCAACATTGTTGTAACATATGTCCCATATTACTGTCTTGTGTTTTACATCTATTGCAGGGTTTAGATATTTTTTACTAGTTGCAATTTTGTACAAACATAGCAAAATCTTTGGATTATGTAAATTAGGATGTTTTGCATTTAGTCACTAAGGAAAATCAAAATTGAACTAGATAATTATGTCCAGATAATTTTTTTCTATATTTTCATGATCACTCTTCATGCAGCACATTTACTACCTTTTTCAATTCAGAACTTTGAGTGAACATATGTTAGATGGTAATTCATTCCTAAAGCAAATATAACTGTAATAGTTGACACACTATTTCAACAAAGAATTTCTACCACACGTATCATTCTTCCATCAGAATATATGCAGTTAAGGAAGCCAAATATTGACAAAGAAATGCAAAGTAACTGTTTCTCTTCTGGTACTGTTAACAGTGAAAGTAAAATGCTGTGAGTTCATTTTGGCCTTCAAGTTACAAAAGTCCATTTTCAGTCCTTACAGCAGCATCCACATGCATTTAAATGTAAAAACAAGGCCTCCCTCATGACTCAATTCTCACTGAATGTATTTTTTTTTTTAATAATCTAGTGAACAAAACATTATATCCTTTTTAATTCATAATAAGCTTTTTTTTTTCCTTTTTCTGAATTAAATTACAGTAGGTGGATTATTTAGTTAGAGAGCAAGGACTCTGGACCAGGACGCTTTACCAGTGTAAATGCTACTGTTGCAAAGCAAATCCTAATGGAAAACAGTACACAGTAAAGTGTCAAGTTGATTGAAAAAGTAATGATTTACAAATGTTTTTGATGGAAATGATGACCAAAACCAATCCTGTTTTTCAAAGAACTATCAGCCTGTTTTCAGGCTAGAGCTGATCCAGCAGTATGTGTAGCATACTGTAGATACTAAATCTTGGCGGCAGAAATCTTTGTGATAGGATTTATTGTTCTTGAGCAATACATCCCACGATGCTCTTTGACGCTGGAGTTTATTTAATAGGATCAGTCCCAGACTCATTCTTTCAGACTCTCCTATTTCATTGCTCACAGTGGGTTCTTAGAAGTTCATTCTCTTACATGTGACTTCTTCATAAATATGAGACAGAAAGGTCTTATTTTATTCACCATCTGTTTATACTCCTTCAGTGTTCCTTTCCTACATTAACTCCACATCTGGTTCCATACTTTCTGTGGAGGCCAAAATTACAGCCACATCCACTATTTTCATGACCCCCTCACCATTTCATGAATTCACCCACAGTAAAAATTGCCAGAGTAACAACGTAATCTGAAGTCCTTTGGGAATCTCATTCCTTTTGGGTCCTTTGACTTAAAGTTTCTTTCCGCTTTCACCAGATTGTGTAAAGACTCAGAATATATGATTACTTCTAGGAGATGCCATGCTAGTGTTGTCCTTGTGTCCCACTTAGAGTGTGGGGTGAGTGCCAAATGGCATGTGCTGTCCATTGTGGTGGTAGGTTTAAACACACAGACGTTTACCCAGAGAAAACTGACTGAGATCTCTGACTCATTTCATGTCATTTCTGAGCACAAACAATTCTTACATAGCTAGATTTTCCACCCTTGTTAGCTGAGCCAGATTTGTGATGGTGGCCTAGAAATAAGTGTGTGTACTATGCTATGGCCATCAAGTCACTGTTTCCTTCTCCCACTATTCATTATAATTGTTTTGGATTCTCTTCACTTTGATCAAATGAGACCATTAAATGTTGTGCAATTTCACTGCTCATGGCTATTGTCTTCATAGTTTTCAGTTTTGTCAGATTTTTATTATAATCCTCTTTTCCTAAAGCTGAACAATGTCAGCTCCCTCCCACTAACCTGTGCTTTTGTGTGGCTCACCCTAATGTTGCTCATACCTCCTGTGAAAAAATACACACTGCTATGAAGCTAAGGTTAGAGCATCAGGATAAAGTTTTGATCGAATAACTTAACTGATGCTAGCAGCATTATCAGGACACCTGAAACTAAGAGCATATTCTCTATCCATTTACTTTGTATCTCCTGGATGCTCCCCACCCTTCTGAGAGCTGCAGAAGTATTACTTGAGCTTACTCTTTGAAGACAGATCACAGCTCCACCACAAGGTGGTTATTCCTGAGGAAATGTTAATTACTGTTTTCTGGTTTAGACTTTTAATTTCTGTAATTTCATACCACCTCTACTTCTATGGCATAATTTTAACTATTTTTTTTTAAAGGATAGACATTTTCTAGGAATCTGCAAGGCCAGCAAGGTAACAACTACTCAAAATATACAGTATGTACTTTCTAGCAGGTCTTCAGTCTTAGGTTTCTAAACTTTGCAGTTTCTTTTTTAATGCCAAAACAGGTTGCTAGGCTTTTTTGCACCCTATGTCCCAACCTTTCTAAAAAGACTGTCTACAGATGTTGCAGTGAGGACTGCAAAGGCCCATGAATACTTCAGAAAATTTGATCCCTTTTCAGTATCAAGCACAAAAAATCTGACCATGTCATATCCAAAATTTGACTTCACACATTGCAAAGTGTACTTTCCCCTTCATATGATGATTCAAGAGAGATGCTGCATATATACACAATCTTCTAACACCTCCATATAAAATGTGTTCAAAAAGTACAGTATGTGTGTTACATTTCTGGGTTTCTTATAGGACAAGGGGGAGGAAAAGTAAAGAGTCAAAAAAAAAGGTGCTTTCAAAAGAAAAGCAAATTTAATGTTATATATAATATCTAGGTAAGCAGGAAGGAAGGAAGTCCTCCTTCATTCACTCAGAGGTAGAAGTGTTGACTTAAGAGCTTTTCATACCTCTCAGTGGGAAAAACAATAGATAGAAGATGAGAAGTTCTACATCCACTGAGGACTACTGGTCAAAGACCATTGTTAATCATATTTTACCCATGGTGCTATAACACCATTTGCAGTGGCCAGATGAATACATATGACCAAGTTAAAAGGTCAGTTCCAAATAAATTTATCTTCATTTTCGGGTGGCAACCAATATTTTCAGTGATACTAAAATTATCTTAGAGAGTGAGCATTTCTCAATATTTCACAATAATTTGAGATGTTTATCACAATAAAGTTTTATTAACTGAACAATATTCTTTCATATGTCAATTAAAGTTACATATGTACCAATTTTTTTAAAAATACTTTTTAACTATTCTCCTTTTACTTTCTGTAATTTTTTGAGTGCCTCTTTAACACACCCAAGTGGAATTATCATGGAAATTCATGGAAATACTGTGATGATATGATGTATGATAAAAACATGCTCAAGTTTTTTCAGGGCATTATATTTTTGTGAACTAATCTCTTGTATTGTAATGGGAGCAATTTTCACCCTTTTTACACAGGAAAATATTACATCCAAGAGCCATGATATGTGATCTGAATTAAAATTTCTCTTTTATGGAGGATCCAACTACCTTTGTTTTATCGGTGTCTCCAATGTGTTTGAAAGAAAAACTCAAAGATTATATATGGGTCTTTTGTAGGCTTGATAATTTTTGGCCCTCAACTTTGAAAACAGCATCATTTTATTGGAAAAAACAATGTATTTTGAAAAGCAGTACTTTTAAAGTGATGTTGAGGCTTTCTCAGAAATACTTAACATTAGCTAAGCTTTGATCCAATTAGAGTCAAAAGATGTATTAACATCTTCTCCAACATGTGCTGAATTGAGCCAAGTCTTACTTTTAAAAAGTTTTTTCATAGTTTACAAGGAAAAAAAATATCTTTGAAAAAATTCAAATACTGACTGCTTTGCTAACTGTTCTGCAGACTGAGAGTCAAGCAGGATTATTTCTGATTTTTGCCACATCACCAATACCAAAATATTTTGCAAACCCTTTTTTAGTCATTAATTCTATGTAGCTCCATTACATTGATGAATATTTACAACTCTTAGTGATGATGACAGACTGTAGCAACTAAAGCTTGGTTTCCCATTTTATTGATGATGTGAAAATCAGCAGATTATCTATCACACTCATTCCCTTTAACAAAAGTGTGTTTGTTCCTATTCAAGTATACTGGTTCTAAGTATACACAGAAGAGATGATGTTTACTGATTACAATGTGATTGTATAAATTGGTCTATTATTTTTCTCTGTGAACACAATTCCCCTTACAGTTATTAGGACCTGCTTGCACATTGTGAAATGAAACAGAGACACCACCATTTTTGGACTTTCAAATATTTGCTCATTATCTTAAGAGCAATGGCAATATACTATAACTCATTGTTAAGAATGTGTTATAAGAGTACGTACTGTGCCAATCCACAGAAGACATGACATGTTACCTCTCTCTCATCAGCATTCTGAGTGATTAGCTCAAGCTGTACATAACTCCCTGTGATAAATCCCTGGAGGTGCATTGTGCAACTTCTCTACCATGCTTTAGAAGTGGGCATCACATTAATATGCGATTCTCCCTGTAGGTAATATTATTTCAATGAGATAGTTCCTACTGTTTGGGACTGGTTCATTTTGCAAAGGGTGATGAAAAGAAAATGCCATAATACAGTTTTAAAGAAGGAATAATGAAGCACTCTTCTATAATGCTCTTTTATTCCCAAAACATCCTGACTCATAAAACACGCACACAAACTGCCTTGCACTTTACAGAATTTCAAGTACCTCAGGGTTGTTATAAGACAAAATTCTTGTCACAGCAACTCTTATGACTATATATTGTATCATGATACAATTTCTAAGTTTATTTTAGTTCCTTTCTTGA
The DNA here is from genome assembly GCA_024605025.1 of Megaceryle maxima. Lineage (NCBI taxonomy): Eukaryota > Metazoa > Chordata > Aves > Coraciiformes > Cerylidae > Megaceryle > Megaceryle maxima. The sequence continues at coordinate 109,998 of JANHGN010001643.1, forward strand.
GGTAAACAGCAGTATTTAGAAAAACAATTTAGTGCACTTTCTAGTTTTGAAGTCCAAAGAATTTAAGCACACACTTTAAATTACGAGAAAAGAAAAAAATCAAACCAAATGAGTTTTTAAAGAATTTAGAGCACACTTCCTCTTGTATCAAGAGATTATTCTGTCGCTTGCATATCTGACACAGTCTTCTCCTGTATCAGATGAAGGTACCCCTCTCAACGGAATCCCATGGAGCTGAAGTATAGCTCTAATTTGCTGATAATGCTAGATTTTATAGGTTCTATGGATTTTCTTCCCCCTCCTCTCCCATTGTTCATGACAGAGGTTCCCTGCTTCCTGTATCCAGCTGATAGTGGTGGGACACTGGAGGTTCAGGGAGAAGGGGAGGGGGCTCGTCCCTTGGCAGCTCTGGGGGGGCAGGGGGCTGGTGATGTCTGACAGCTGAAACAGATGATGCTGCACACCACCTATGTAAACAGAAATAGGCGCTGGGGCTGATGTAGCACAGAGATATGACCCTGCCCATAGAGCCGCTGAGTCTAGACTCCAGATGTGTTCTCACTGTTACCAGGCCAATTCAGATCCAACTGGTAAATATTTCTACCAGATGACAGTGGGCTCAGTTACAGAAATGAGGACAAAGGACAAAAATAGGCAGAAAATGAGTATTGGGCATTATTGCAGCTTAGAAAAATATTCTGCATAGTTTTAGAGATGTTAAGGGGCAATTATTTAAATAGATCATACACATTCTTTTATTTTCTTACCATGTTCAGCTGAAAAAGTTCCAAGGCAAACTGAAGGGTATTTAGGCAAATTAGTCACTTAAAATGAACTGAAGCAGAGGTTTGTAAAGGATAAAATAAAAATTATACTATGACTTTACCATATGGACATAAAGAAATAAGGAAAAAATATAGTGTTGATAACCTCAGGCTGGTAAATACCAGTTTATTGTGAAGTGAGTGTTATGTGATTTATTTACAGAATTGAGTGATTATAGAACAAGGACACTTTACAGAAACAAAATTCAGGACAGCAACCCCTGTCTGCTTGTGTTTCATACTAAGGGAGTGTAAGCATGGGAGATTATCCTTTAAAAAGACAGTTGTAATTTGCACAAACATTATATGAACCTCTGTTTGAGTCCTGTGTTTGCAAGATGACTGCCTATAAATTATTCCAGGAGGAGATAACATGAACAGAAGACACATGACTTCAAATGGTCTTCTTCTCTGATTGGGAAGTATAAAAGTCCTGCTTTTCACATTTCTTGTTGAGCCTTCCTGAGATTAATTATCTGGCTGATGAGCAGGACAAGAATGACAGTACATAAAAATAGGTAAGATATGGAGTTTCATCTATAAAAGGAAATTAATAAACAAAAGTGGGTTTTAAGTACTCTTTCACGAAATAAGAAGTTTGTATGAATGTTGTTATATAGTTCCAAAAACTGTTAGAATAAAGAAGTTTCCCAGCACGTTCAATACTGAATGCACTGGTGTGAAATGTATAACCTCAGCATGGCAACAGAATATTTTGGGAGTATTTTTATCTCATCCCAGTAATTGGTAGCCAAATAGTTACTTTTATGTCACTCATATTTGGGTGAGGAATAGAGCATTCAGATCAGCAGAGACTGGAGCCATGCTACCTATAAAAGCAAAGTTAGAAAAGGCTTAGCTATTAAAACAATCACATTAAACAAGGGATAGCTTGGTTCCTCACTTTGGACTCATAAACCCTCAGCAGGAGCTTTGAACTGAAGAAGAAAGGCTACCCTAATCTAAATGTTCCTTATGATGACCTTTTAAATAGCTAACCTGGTTATGCTATAACTGCAACTTTTTCTGTGCACACCTGTGAAGCTTTTACTTTGTGTTAAAAAGAGTGGATCTGCTTACTAATTGGCTCTCATTGCACTATACTCCTTTGCTTTTTTCTCTTTCCTCTCATCTTCCCTTTGTGTTTGAGGAGCTCTAGCCAAGCGTTAAATATTCCTGAGGAGAAGTTTGCAAGCACTGGTACAAAATGGTTTGGCTGACTACTCAGAGAATATCGGTATATACTCTCTGGTGAGCAGTAGTGTACTGTGAAATTGCTACATTTAATTGGGTTACAGCTGCTGATCATTTTGTGCAGCTATACTGGGGGTTTACTAACAGACTCTCTGGTTTAACACAGTTTCTTTTCTCAGACCTATTCATCCATATGTAGAGGAAAAGAATATGTGAACCTAGACAGATGAAAGACTGAGGCTGTGTCTTTGTACAAAACCATGCTGTTTCACTCTTCCCAAGGGAGCAGACTTCTAGCATTTATTCACCTAATGAACTGACACCAGGCTTCCTGGTACTAAAGTAAACAATATTAAAAATACAGATAAATTAGGCATATAAGGCCTGAAGACACCAAGGACACAACAGAATTTTTTATTTTGGTGGGGGGAAAAAAAATTATTTCCTCCACCAGAGAATCCCATCTTCCATCACTGTCCATTCTCAACAGGATCGGCATCTAAGAACTGACCCCATTCTCCACCCCTTTCTCTCCTGAGAAGAGCTTTTTAAACAGGGGCTAGCTCTTTGATCTGTTAGCTTCCTGTAGCTATTCACATCATCATTATTCAGCTACCTCACCTCACTGACCAGGTCAATGAACACACTTGAAGCAATATCACACAGTACTGTCTACAAAATATTAAAACTGTAGTAGATTCTCATGTCCCACAGCCTGCATCTGACTTCCCAACATTCATCCCCATGAATCATACAAGAATCACCTGGTTTTGGGAGACCTGAGTAGGTGAGGACCTTCATGTCCCAAGAATATAAAAATTTAAGAATGGAATGTCACATCCCATGTTTTCTCTATTAAGGGAAATGCTAAATGTTTTTCACTTCAAGCCTAGTTATCCCAAAGGTGCACACAAACTTTTTTCTTTAGAAAAAAAAGCCTGGAAATTAGGAATGGGAGAAACAATGATAGAAGCCTGTGACATAACTTTAAGAAGAAAAATGGGAACCAGCTGACATCTTCAGGTACCATAAATACTTTGACAAGAACATCCAAACTGACACAAAGGCTACAAAAATGTTTACATTAAGAAGTGGTTAAAATGCAAGCAGATACAAGCAGCATTTTTTCATAAAAATTTTAACCTAGAATCTGAAGGAAGTATTTTTTTTTCCAAGCTACCATGATAACCATGTTAATCAGATTTTTGAAAAACTGACTGAAATATACTCATCAATTTTTTCAGTTCTTCATATTGCCCATAAAAATGTAATTTATATAGATATGCACACATTAAGTAAAGATAATATCTAGACTGTGTAAAAGAACAGTTGCTTACTATCTTCTCTCCCACTTTTTCCCTTTCCATTTCCATTTTTGTTTGCTTTTCCCTTTCCTCTTTCTCTTCCTCCTTCTCTTTCTCATTCTCTCTTTCTATCTGTCTTTTTCCCATTCCCTTTTCCTCTCCCTCTCTCTTTCTTCTTCTTCTTTCTTTCTTTCTTTCTTTCTTTCTTTCTTTCTTTCTTTCTTTCTTTCTTTCTCTTTTCTTTTCTTTTCTTTTCTTTTCTTTTCTTTTCTTTTCTTTTCTTTTCTTTTCTTTTCTTTCTTCTCTTCCTCTTCCTTTTTCCTTTGTCTTTAGACATCCAGTTATGATTATGTAAAACATTTATTTCAATAGTCCTAGCAGATGTGTATTTCTTCATTTTTATCTCAACTATTCTAAAAAATTTTCTTCTGGTCTTTGGTCACTGATAATCCATAGGACATCAGAAGATAATTCACAAAATAATAGCCCATTTGAGTTTGGACATGAGAAAAATATTTGCATATATGTCTTCATCCAGACAAACAAATAAATGTAAGAAAATAAAGATAGTGAATGGATGTTCATTATAACTTCACTATTTTTATTTGCATATAAGAGCTGTTACGGTAACACTGCATGAGATGATCCATGTGTATTTTTTGAAATGATTAAGACATCTTTTGATTCTTTCAAAAAAAATTTCTATAGATTAAGAGGTTGAACCACTGCTCCAAGAACTGATGCATTCAATTGAAAATAATTAATGACTCTATTCAAATGGCTATCATATGCAAAGGAGAAAGCCTAAATGATTAAGCCAGTTAATCTGAAAACAAAAACCAACCAACCAACCAAACAAAACAAAAACCAAAAAGCCACAAAAAAAACCCCAAAACCCTGACAGTGTGGAATTTACAGAGGCAAAAGAAAGAAGTCATTGCACCAGCAAGGATATACAATATGGGCACACAAAGAAAGTTTCTGGGCAGAAGACAGGAATATATGGGAATTCAGTCATTCCTGGTGAGAGCAAAGAAAGAGCTTGAGCTCATTGAGGAACCAGCCAAATTCAAGACAAACTGTCCTGGTTCATAGAGAAAAACCTCTGTAATTCCAGAGAAAATACCTGTGGTGAAAGGAACCTGAACTACAAGAAGACTGCAGCACAAACCTGAAGAATGATCCAGACCATGAAACTGTTGATCTATAGTAAGGAAATGATGATAGTGATTGGATTCTTTGCTTTAATTTTGGAGGATTTTTTTACTAAATCAAAAAAATATTATCCTTTATTTTTCAATTAAAAACAACTTTTAAAAAGAAGAACACAGGTCTTCATGCATGTAACTCTACACTTACAAATTATGCAGTGCCAGGAAATGTTCCCAAAGGTTGGCAACTGATCACTTACTCTGTCAAATTGTCAAAATGGTCCCAGGACGGTTCTAGCCCAGGCCAACAAGCCCTGTCCCAGACAAATCCTAGGCACAGTGCAGGAGTGAGCAATGGCCAAGGACCACTCCAGAAGGCAGTTGGGATGGGGCCATCATATTTGGTAGGTAGGATCGTTAAACAGTGAGAATACCAAACATTCCATTCCAGTTTGTCTCAGTGCCAAAGAACGACAAGATTAATTTGCTAGCATAGAAATAGACTCTGTATGTACATGTGCTGTGTTTAACATAGAGTCTTGAAAAGGCAAATTATAAACTGGCAATATATGGCCTTTCAGTGGGATTATGGAAACTATATAAAAACTACAAAGGTGTGGTATTTTGATTCAGGGCTAAAACATGAGTATCACAAGGAGTAAGAGATTCCATCCTTCACTGTGGGGATTATGACTTAAATCAGTTTTAAAGAATCACAGAATAGTTGAGGTTGGAAGGCACCTTTGGAGATTGTCTAGTCCAATTCTCATGCTCAAAGAAAAATCAAGTAGTTCAGGCTGCCCAGGACCATGTCCTGTCACTTTTTAATATCTCCAAAGATAGAAACCCCACAATGTCTTTGGATGACCTGTTCAACTGCTCAACCACAGTAAAAAGCTTTTCTTGTGTTTAAACTGAATTTCCTTTATTTCAGTTTGTGCCCATTGCACATCCTTGAATCGGACACCACGGAAAAGCATCTGACTCCAGGCTGATCAGATCCATCTCGCAGCCTCTTTTTCATGTATTAAATGCTCCAATCCCTTTATCCTGTTCATGTTTTTTTACTGGACTCACTTTAGTATGTACATGTATCCCTTGTCCTGGGGAGGCCACCAATAGGCCCAGCACTCCAGATTTGCATCTTCAGGGTGAGCAGAGTGGAAGGATCACCTCTTTCAACCTTCTGGCAAAACATCAAAAGAGAAAAAAAAAAAATCTGCATAATTATCTATTGATATTTAGATCCTTCCACAGATTTATATCAAAGTGGAAAAATAAATTAATTCAGTTCACAATGTGCTTCTAAAGCAACTTTATGTCCTGCTGTGATTTTTTTTAGTGAGAATATTTCTGGGTTTTCACCTAAAATGCCTCATTAGATATCCTACATTCTCATAATAATAATTTAAAAAATAATAATAATAATTATACATAACAAGAAAAACCTTTGCAGTATTGATTAAATTAAGCTAGTAAAGTAGGAGGATGGAAACTGATTAATATTAATAGTAGTTCCAAGGGAGAAGTCAACTAACTTTAAACCACAGTCCCTTTTGCAAAAATCTATACAAATCATGAAAACCAATTACTAATTTTCACTACTGCACTGACTGTAACTGTCTGGGGCTATGTTGAGCTTTATTAGGGCTTGCATATCTGACACCTGGTTTAGACTGAATAAAGTGATATATAGGCACATATATATATCTTTTCAGTTATTATTGACAAAGACACTGCAGGATGTTCAGCATTTTAAGAGTATGAATATTTTTAAGCAAGTACATAGATTGCCTCTGGCCATGTTCAGAATTATTTAGAAATAATCTGAAGACTGAAAATTTGATTCACTGACAACATCCACTTCCTCTCCACTTTTAATTTGGCACATTTTGTTAATAGCATCAGACTAACACATTATCACGGGCACATGGTAACTGGAGGATAATTCACTCTGGTTGCCATGCTTATAAGGCTCTGTCTTTTACTATGAGGATCCTACAGTGTACCTTATGGATGCATATCCTGATAGACCAAAATCTTCTTAGAGGACACTGTGACTCCATTCTACCAGATTTTATCATTCCTTGTGTCCTAAGTGTGGATAGCAGGGGAATATGATGTGTGCATAGGTCTTGCCTGGTAGGAAATTACAATGCAGAGGGAACATGACTCCAGTCCCGGAAGCTGGGAACTATAAATATAATTCAACACGTGTGACACAAGGAATACACATCATTAAACTATTGTGTCAAATATTCTTATTTAGCAGTGATGGAATACCCAGGGTTTCACCAGCAGAGATATAATTCCTTCCTGAACCTACCATCAGTATTTTACCATCACAAGTTAATTTTCCAAAGGGAGGAAAAGGAAGATGATAAGACAGCTAGGACTGCAGACACCACAGAATGTCTCATGCTCCCACCCACATGGTGTAGGAGTGCAGTCAGTGCAGGAAAATGCCTCAGACACTTTGTGGCATCTCCAGCAGTACATGAAACAGGGCCAAAGACATCATGCATCATTTTAAAGTGCTGGCACATCCCTGGGATGATTTTGATCTGTGCCTAGCTGGCATCTCCTTTAGGGAATCCCCAACCATGGTTTTGTGCCAGGGATCGTTGTCAGGAGACACTCTAGCCAAGGCTACAGAGTTCGGCAACTCAAACACTAGCCCTGGTTCTGCTTTTTGCCCTATATGTATAGACGCAGAAAGTGTAGCAACATCCAGACTTGTTCCAAAATATTAGATGTTTACATAAGGAAAACTTACACAAAATGGCCCCTCCCATAAGCTACTGTTAAGATAGAAAATGGTGGGTAAGGACTGTAAGACACTTGTCTTACAAGACACCTAAATTTTTCTAAATGTTCTGTTTTTCTATGGGTTTGTGCAGCATTTAGCACAAATGTAACATGGTCCAAATTTGGGGATATTGGAGACTACAGTAAAAATAATACACATAGGTCAAGCCAAACTCTTTATTTGGTCCTTTGTTTTAATCACAGTGTATTTCAGATAGCTAAGAGTTTGCAACTTTGAAGTTTTTTTCATTGTGCAAGCCAAAGTGACATATGGATGAGTATAGACACCATAGTATATTATTGTTATTGCTTTTTCCCAGCAACCTTCCCTACTTTTCATGCAAATTCGGACAAAAATGAAGATTGCTATTTATAGTGTGTTACTTTTTGATTAACTGACATCTCCTAGGATAAAATAAGAAAACTTTATGGTTTCCATTTCTAAAGTCCTGCAGAGCATAACAGCTATACTTTTTAGTAATTCTAGTTTAAGCCATACTGATAGATTTGTCTCTTTCCAGTAAGCGTTCACAGGATCATTCTGCAAAATAGCTGAAACACTTCCAGGTAATATCTTTCTCTCATTTCCTCAATAACTTCTCTTTTGTATTGCTCAAAATTCTTCATGTCATATTTCTTCAGGAACAACTTCATTATATAGCAATTGCAATTCCATATTAACAGTCATCTCTGTAAAAAAAAAAAACAACCAAACAAACAAACAAAAAAAAACCCCAAACAAACAAACAAAAAAAACCACAACAAAAGAAAAGAAAAAAAAAAAAAAAGAAAAAAAACCAAACCACCAAACCCATAGTTCGTTTTCACAAGGAAGGTCATGGAAATTTGCCTAAAGTTTAGCAGAGAATATGGAAATTGCAAGCCCAGCCATTTAGTAACTGGACAGCCTGAACAGACTTGACACCCAATAGTGACCTGGCTATAGTCTGTGAATATTTTATGTTGCACACAATGCTGTTCTGCCTTTGGTAATTACTACTGTGTGGTGATCAAGAAACTTTGACAGAAACTGGACACCATTGTTCTAGAACCCCTGCAAACATCCAGCCTCCTAAACAACTAAATAGATGCAGAAGAAAGAAGAAAAAATGAGAGCAGTAAAAGTATCCATTTCAAAGAGATGCATTCCAAAGTACAATTGTTTGTCAAGCTGAGGAGAGGTCTCCTGATTGCCTTTTTCTACAGCAGTGCTACATCCAGTGTATCGCCTGCCTTCTGAATGCAATTTGAAAATGCTTTAAACAGATTTCAGTGACAGGAGGATGGCTCTAGCTCATTGTATTATCACTTCATTACACTATTGTATTGCAGTATCTGGAAGATTCATTCACATACGTAGGCACTGTAAAAATCACAGATCATTTCCTGTCCTACAAGTTTACAGTTAGCAGTGAAAAACTGATATGAATTACCTAAGATTCAAAATCATAGCTAAAAGTGGAACTACCTATTCTGGAAGAAAAGAAAAAAAAAAAAAAAAAAGAAAATCACCACATGTTCAGGGTTGTTTTAAAAAGAATGGGCCAATTTCCAGCCAAGCATGATTAAAAGACCTAAAATGTTGTGTCCTTTTTATAAAGGTTTGTTGAGTCACATAAAAAAATTTATTGATAAAAGGAACTTATGTTTCAGACTACAAAAATAATTGAATCTGCAAAAGAATTCTCAATATAAGAAGGAGAATTGACCTGTCACTCTTTTCTCATTAAACCTTCTACAACAGAGGTCAGATAAACAAAGTGTAGCCTGACAGAGACACTTTATTCTCTTTTACTGAAAATAACACATTTTTTTCAACTGAAACACTAAAACATTATCTTGCACATGATGTGCATTCATTGGAATCAGTTTATACAGACTCATCTATTAAAAACACATGTAAACCCAGCTCACACCCACTATGCCATTGAATACAACCTGCCAACAGACTTAACATCTGCTTTTGCAACCTGCATTTTGGTCAAGTTGTGTGCATATGTGTCATTAGCAAATCCACAATATCAGTTTTCTGAGCTGTGTACTGTTAAACACTCCAGAAAACTATTTGGCTTGAAACTTAAAATTGCAAAAACTATCATTTCCAGAAGCCCATAGGCAAAAACTCTGTTCCTCTATGGCTTTATACACTGAACATGTCCTGTTATATTTAAGAAACACTAAGTGCAATAGGGTGTGGTACATAATTAAACACACTGTTTTGTTAAAATAATTGTCTAGTGTCCATCAAATAAAGAAGAATCATTCCCTGAGACCTGCTGGAACCAGTTACTCTTATATTAATAAATATGTTTACAAAATAAAA
>JANHGN010001644.1:5228-15725 GCA_024605025.1 Megaceryle maxima
GTTTGGTTGTGTTTTTTTTTTTTGGTTTTTGTTTGTTTTTTTTTTGTGTTGTGTTTTTTTTTTTTTGGGTGGGGTTTGTTTTTTGTGTGTGTTTTTTTTTTTTTTTGTTGTTGTTGTTGTTGTTGTTGTTGTTGTTGTTTTTGGTTTTGTTTGTTTGTTTGTTTTGTGTGGTTTTTCCCCTTAAGTAGATGGGTGTTTTTCAGGATCCTTGGAATAGAGTAACTCACTCTTCCAATGGTTTCTCAGCCTGCATATACAATGTGATGGAGTAGAAATAGAGGAAAGTAACATCTATTTGAACAGAAGAGCAATACAGAATGCTTTGCAAGGTACCTTGTTAACATCCATTACTGGCTGTTTTGGTGACTAGTAAATCATGTGAGAGTGGACATTCATTATGATCCTGAAGAATGTTTGCTGTGTGCAGTCCTTAGCCAAAGTCTGGTACACAGCCAAACTTTGTTATGTAAGTAAGAGTAGTTTGATACAGAATTAGAACTTGTGAGAGAATTGTGCTCCTGGTTTAGAGCATATAGCCATTTAGTGCAGACTGTGTATGCATTTGTTTCTACTCCTTAAGAGGTATTTCATGTAACCTGCACCTGTGAGCTGCCTAGTACATTAGTGCACCAGTGGCATACACTAGTCCACATAAAACCATGTAGTTTAAAACATCATGTGTTTTTGGCTTATCACTTATATAGACATAGCTTATGTCATATTTGAAATTATTACTTCCTAGGTGTTGCACAACATTTCTTCAGCAAGTTGATTCACACTATTTCATCCTTTAAAAATGTAATCAGGTTGGGGTTTTTTAATTGGATGAATTCCATTCAGTATATTGATTGAACATGATTTTGATGTGCCCTCCTCCCCTGCACTGAATCTCTGATGCAGTGTGCTCGCTCACATTCTGAGATGGTGAATAGGCAACAACACCAGGCAGAGTTGTGCAACTCACTGCAGTGAAAGACTGAGGGAGCTGGGGCTCTTAAGCTTGGAGAAAAGGAGACTGAGGGAGGCCTCATCAATGTTAAATACATAAAGGGTGAGTGCCAGGAGGATGGAGCCAGGCTTTTCTTGGTGATGCCTGATGACAGGGCAAGGGGCAATGGATGGAATCTGAGGCATAGGAAGTTCCATTTAAACATGAGGAGGAACTTTTTCACTGTGAGGGTGACAGAGCACTGGAACAGGCTGCCCAGGAGGGTTGTAGAGTCTCTGCGTTCCTGTGTGATCTGGTATAGGTGATCCTGCTCTGGAAAGGGGGTTGGACTGGATGATCTTTCAAGGTCCCTTCCAGCCCCTGACATTCTGTGATTATAGTATTCCATATTTTTATTTATTTTTATGTATTTAAAGATATTTATCAAAATCATTGTTTTAAATCTATTGTCTGGAAAGAGCTATCATTAAGAGGCATTGCTGATTATGCATAGCAGATGGACTGAACTCTTGGACGCATTGTAGCCATGTCTTTTAAACTCAAAACACCCTTCACAGTCTCTGCCTGAAATGGGATAGGTAAATGTGATAGAGGCACTATAACATTTAGCTAGGTATCTGTATAAAATCATTGATACATAAAGTGTTATAAATATGTTTATGCAAATTCTATCTCCTCTTTAACTTTGTCTTCTTTTGTGGTACTCATCAGTACAGTCTCTGTTAATCGTTAATGATTAACACACCTTCCTCCTCCTTCACTTTGATCTGGGAATAATGCCAGACATATTATTAAGGTTTAAAAGTTTTCCTTCCCCTCCCATTTTGCCAGCTCATGCCAAGGTGTTACTGACCTCAGATTCCTTTCTTCTGATGATCTTAGCATTAATTCTCCAAATTCTATACACTAAAGGGCATTTTCTCCCCTTTAAAATGTAAAGAATACATCTATACTAAGTAGCCTACTGATGAGAAGATTGGATGTCTTCAGTGTCGTTAAACAGTAAATTAACTTCAAGCACTCATTTTAGTGCTGAAGATACACACTTAACTGAGATTTGCTTGACCCAGATCAGATTCAACACTGTCAAAGGATGAACTAGCATCCTTGTGCTGCTTCTGCCTACTCAGCTCTAACTTTGACTGGCTCCTCTGGCCATCTTATGTATCTCATTTGCATACCAAACTGGTCAGATGAAAGCACTGTGTTACTGATACAGCACAGTCCTTTGAAGTTACATCACCTGTATAATGTGCCTTTGTTTTGTAGGGATAGTAAAAGCATGTATGAACTTAATGTTCTAAAATATACAAAAGTCTGAACTGTGCTGATCTGTTTTGTATACAAAGAGATAAAATGAAAATTCTGCAAGAGCTGTAAGCAAGCCCTCAGAGGGTAGTTGGATTTGCCTCTCTTCATGACTATCCTTTTTATATTGCTAGTATCTAAGAGAAGGCAACTGGCTTCTGTATCTCTGCCTCAACTTAGACACAGAGTTCTAATTTGCATGCATTTTTTAAAGACTGTTTAATCTCTGAAAGGTTTTATCATATTTTTTCAGTGCTAGTGATTAAGAAAATAGATTTTTCTTTTAATAAGGGTATTTAGCCTGTCACGACCAAGCTGTTTCTTGCAAGTTAGACATTATGACTTCTGAGAAAAAGGCTGATTCATTTGACAACTCTTTTTTTTTCCCTCACTACAACAAAATGTAGAATGCTATGCCTCGTTAGTTTGAGAGTTTCATCAGTAACACCAAAAGGAGAGAGTTGGTGTTGCTTTTGGATAGATTGTGAACCATATAGATAAAAAGATGTGGAAGTGATGGGATGTAGGGAAAACTGGCCTGCAGTGGGACTTCTGGGACAGGTAACTATTGATTTCATGCTGTTTCCTAAGAAAAGGTAAATGTCACAGAACTGTGAAAAGAACCAGTTTCCACAAAAATCCCTAAAATACTTGAAATCATAATCATTTTAAGGTGACATCCTTGGCTCCAGTGAAGCCAATAGTGGACTTCCCACCAAAGGCAATTTCTTATCCTTCATGGTCATTTGGGCTCAGTTTACTTCCTTAAGCATTGTTTGTCTCTTTCTTCCAATCTCCTACCTAAGGACGTGTTAACAGTGACATAGGAACAGTAGGTATAGTTTTGATCAGTAAGCACTAGCAGGACTTCTATTTGCCCAGTTTCAATTGTTTTCTTGAATGAATTTAATATGTTTTGATCTCACTTGTTTTGTCTGCATATATACTTGACATATGCCACCTGTTTTTAAACATAAGATGACTTCTAGGTCCGAGTCAAAAGCTCTAGTTACTTGTTTGGCTTTGAATAAAGAAACATAGGGGATTTGTTTGTTTAGAAAAATTGCATTGGGAGCTTAGTAAGCTTCCAGACTGTACAGCTAATTGAGAGCAATACCGCCCTCCATAGAATATTTAAGTATATGTGTATATTTAAGTGCATAAGAAAGCTTATGTTAGTATATACCAGAAAACCAAATGCTTTCACCGCATAAATCCCTCTTTCCTCATCTTTGTTGTGCATTTGCCTCCTTCCATGCAGTAGCACTCTGCACATCTGTTCCTACCTAAGTACGTGATGTTCACTTGTGCTAAATAAATAGGGATGAGTATTTGCCTCCTGCTAAAACTTTTAACTAAAATTCATGTCTTTCCTTCATGTGCCAAGTGAATCTACCTTTGTTCTGGTATGACTGTTGTGTGTCACCTCTTCCACAGGCCTCTGTGATGTCTTTACTTAGAACACTGTGTGAACAGGCATCAAGTTACTGTATCATGCTATTCCATTTAGAGGATTTTCCCTCTGTGTTTTATCATGTTCTCTGCTGAGCTGATATTTTGATGTGTAACTTAAAGTCACTTGAGAGGTAAGCTGCTACTAGTTTCATCATTTATTGTGAACCAGTACTGGAAAAAATGGTCTCTGATCATTACAAGAGTACTATAAATATTTGGATGGCTTTCTTATGTAGGTCATTTTGGGAGCTGATCTGCATACAGCTGTGTCAGGAGAAAATAGTAATGGTGCTACAGAAGAGAGCACCAAATGTTGTCACATCCCTGTAGCTAGAATAACCAGTATTTGTGAACACCTAGCTGTTTAACAGATACATTAAAATATTCAAAATACAGCCAGAATTTAGTAAGATCTCTAGGAAGTATTTAGGAAAAAACTTGGCCCATGATGATCAAGGCAGAAAAAGTGGTATCAAAGGACACAGAGGCTGAGATACTTGCTGGCTCTTTGCCATAGCTTTTATGTGGTTAGGTTTGTCCTCTATCTCCCAGGTCCCTGAGCTGAGCATCAGTGTGTGTGATAGTGAAGCATGACCTGTATTCGAGGAAGACAAACTTAGAGGGGACTTCAACCAGTTGGATATGCAGTTGCTCATGGGACTAGATGGAGTGGATAAAAGGGTTTTGAGAAAGATGGCTGATGCTATTCCAAAGTCACTCTATCATTTTCAAAAGGTCATTGGGAAAGTTCCTTAATGAGTGGAAAATGGCAAGCATGATAATGGTCTTCAAGAAAGGAGAACCACAAAAGAACTAGAAGGTAGTTTGGCTAATGTGGTTAGTACACTTCCCTTTCCTGGGAAAGTTACAGAGCAAGTCCTTCTGGAAGCCATGTCCAAGCAGATGAGGGATGGGAAGGTCATTAGAAACAGACACCATGTGTTTACCCCAGGCAAATCACACTCCATCAGGTTTTCAGCACTAACAACTATAATGTCCTTACAGCCACATTAGGGACATGTGGATAGTGGGTGAAAAATAGACTGAACTGTCAGGTTCAAATGCGTTGTGCTTAGTTGTTTCAAGCTGAACTGATGTAATGATGCTAGCTGTACCTTTCTGAACTATTCATATGCAGTATCTGTTAATGATGTGGGCAAAGGCATGGAGCATACCTTCAGCAAGCCTATGAATAATGCCAGCTTGGACAATGGTAGAAACATACAGAAAGGCAGGGTTGCTGTTTGTAGGGCCCCTGACAGGCAGGAGGATGGGATAGCGCTCAAAGTTGAACAAAGGCAAGTGTAGAGTCCTAGAATAACTCCATGCACTATGACAGGCTGTCCCAAAAGCAGCTTTGCAGAACAAGTCCGGGTGGATGAGAAGGTGAATGTGTTTCAGCAGTAGTTCTGGTGAAGAATACCAACAGCAGATTGTGCTGGGCTACCTCAAGTGTGGCCAGCAGGTCAAAGATAATTGTTCACAATATAGTCAGCAGCTGTGAGACTTCTCTAGGAGTAGTGTGTCCCGTTTGGGGCTCACCAGTCCCGGAATGACACTGACATACTGGAGCCAGTCATCATGAGGGTGGTCAAATACAGGGATAGGGGCCTAGGCAGGCTGTGAAATCTCCATCCATAGAGACAATGAAAACTCAGCTGCATATGTCCCTGAGCAACCTGGCCTCCTCGGCGCTGCTTCCCCGGGAGGTGTTTGGATGCACATTCTCCAGGTGTGCTTTCTAACCTCCCTTACTTCGTGCTTTGGGCGAGCTCGGCTCCGTCGAGCTTTGCCTGCTTGCGGGTACGGCCCCACCTGCAGGGGGAAGGAGAGAGGGAGGCAGTACCGCCGCGCTGGGAGCCGGATCCCCGGCTGGCCGAGAGCCCGCCGCGGCCATGGCCGGTCGGCGGTCCTGGGGTGGACCGGCAGCGGGTGCTCATAGTGGAGTGGGCAGCAGCTCCGCGAGCCTAAGGAGGCCGGGGGCCTGAGCGGCGCCTTTAACGGGCGGGGGGCGTCGGGGGGGGGGGGGGGACGCGCCCGCGGCGCGGGGGGGGGGGGGGGGGGGCGGGGGGCCCGGCGGGGGGGGGGGGGGGGGGGGGGGGGGGGGGGGGGGGGGGGGGGGGGGGGGGGGGAGCCGCCCGCCCGGAGCATGCGCTGCGCGGGGCGGCGGAGCGCGGCGGGCGGTTGGCGGCGCCGCATTTCCCCGGCAGCCGCGGCGGCAGCCAGCGAGCCCGGCCCTGCCGCCGCTCCCGTGCGGGGCCGAGGTAGCGGCCGCGGATCCCTGAGCGCCCGCCTCTCCGTCCGCTGGGGAGGGGGTCTGCGCGCCGGCGACGCGGCCGCCGGCCCGGTGCGCGTCCGAAGAAAGAAGCGGCGAGCGGGGAGCCGCGGCGGCCATGGGCAATGAGGCGAGCCTAGAAGGAGGCGAAGGGCTGGGCGCCTTCCCCGAAGGGGAGGCGGCAGCCGGGGATGGCGGCGGCCCCGCGGCCCCCTTGCAGCGCCTGGTCCCGGCCGGGGTGGAGGCGGACCTGAGCAAGCTGAGCGAGGAGGAGAGGAGGCAGATCGCCGCTGTCATGTCAAGGGCGCAGGGGCTGCCTAGAAGGAACCTCGCCGGCGCGGAGCCGCCTCCCATGCAAAGGCATGCACGGAAAATCTCCCTTCTCCCGCTCCTCCCTTCCCTTCTTCTCCGGCTCCTCGCGGTGGGGCGGGGGGCGAGTCGCAATAGGATCTGGGCCCGCTGCATCGGGGGCAGGCGTTGCATTTTGCTGGCTGAGGGTGGGAAGGGGGCGGCTGCACGAGCGCGGACACCACGACGGAGCCTGCACTCTCCAGTTTTTCCCACTCCGGTGGTTTCTAATAATAACGGCGGTACTAGGTTCCAGTGGGCTGCGCCCTCTCCCCTTTCCTCCTTTCTCACCGATCCAGAGCACGGGTAGTTTCTGTGTCTAGGGAGGGGAGAGATTTGCAGGCAGCGTTTTGTTTTTTCTCTGTGTGTGTGTGTGCGCTTTACGGGGCTGGAGTGCCCCACAGCTCAGACAGTAGCCAGGGAAGCTCTCCCCAGGGCTGGTGGCTTCTCTAAGCTGCTTTTTCTGGAGAAAGAGATTCTTGCTGAATCTTTCAAAGCTTTTGGGCATAATGCATTTGCTGGCCATTACTCTGCCAGTTCTAAACCTCCACGGCTGTCGTTTGGATTCATTAAATAGTCATGTATTGAAGAGGTCTGTTTCAGTCTATTTTTTCCCCCTTATTTTTCTTCTCGATTTTTTTTTTTTTTTTAAAGGATGGATTAAATTGATTGCTATGGGATGCAGTATTCTGGGTAACGATGGTTTTATCTCTTTGTGCATCAGCGAAGGCTGGGGCAGTTTCCTTCCTCTTTCTCTCTCTGCCCTTTAGTAAATTCCCTGCCCGACGTGCAACAAGCCTGCTCCCCGGCCCGGGCCCGGGCCCGGTTCTTTCCGCAGCGCCGGTCCCGGCCCTCTCTCGGCTCGGCGCGCGCCGTTCGCCTTCTGTGCCCCTGTCCGCGGTCCTGAACGCGCCGCTTCCTCCGCCCCTCATCCAGGGCCGGCGTCTCCGGTGCTCTCCGTCTCCAGGGCTGGGTGTCTTGTTTGTCTTGAAGTAAGGTGTTGAAAAGAGCCTCCCTGAGTGACTGTTCAGCATGGTTCATGTTTATTTACTTCACCCTACATAAACGCATACTGAGTTTATATAATATCAGGTTTATATAAGTGAATTCTAGAAAAAGAGAAGCAAGGAGGGTGGGACCAAATTTATCCTTGGGTGAACAACTGAAGTCATTTGGATTATACCTGAGATGACAGTCTCCATTTTTTTAGAACTGGAAATGAATTTTTCTAATTTGATGTTTTGCATAATTATTAAACAGGTATTAATACTGTATTTAAAATATAATTTTCTATCCAGTTCAAGGCTCTACCCAACCTCTATAGATGTTAATGAAAAAAAAGAAGTCATATTGGTTAGATCTGTGAAACTAACTGAAGATCACAGTTCCCATTTGTATAACAGTCTATGAGCAAAGACCCAAAGACCTTAAAAGTATGATAATGCTCCAGTAAAAAGTAAGATAAATGTCACCGGCAGATTTTAGAATAGACTAAATTCATTATGATATGAATATTTCTGCTTTTATAAATGACTGCTTTCCTATAAACATATTGATGATATCAGAAACTACTTTGATCTTGTTAGTGTGCCATACTTTTCTCTATTTAAAGTAAAGGCATTCTATATTTGTGAGTTAAAGCCCTTTAAGTTTTAGGCAAAGTTGACATTTTAGCATTCAGTGCAATAGCCTATCAACCATCTTCTCTTATGGGGTTGTAGCAGTTTCCATCATAGTGTCTTTTTGCTTGTCACACTGTAATGAGGTTGCTACTTGTCTCTGTTCTTGTTTTGTGGTTTTACTTGCTTCTCTTTTATACCTCTCTTTGCTATTGAGATCTACCAATAATGATTCGAATAATTATTGAGAACCTGATCCAAACCCTTCGACTAAGACACTTCTAGGGACTAAGGCTCAGCCTCTACAAGACTTTAACTAAATAAAGAACTATCCTTCTGAGGCTCAGATTCCTTAGCTTCAAGCTTTTTTATTTAGTCATTGTGGCTAAAGAAATCTGATGTAGAAAGTACCTCTTATGTGATGCTCTACAGCTGCTGTTCTCAAGAGCTTTTTTTTTTTTTTTTTCTGGTGTGGGTATGTCAGTCTAAATGTTAAGTGACTAAATTAGTAATCAAAAGAGGAATTCTGGTTTCCAGTTTATATAGACTTGCCTTATGATAGTGTCCCTGTTGCTTGGTCTGTTAGAATTTTTTTTTTTTTTTTTTCATGTTGTTAACTGGATTTTTCCTCTGTGATTTCCCTTATAATTAATAATTATTTACTATTTTAAATGCTTTTATTCCCCTTCCAAAGCAACCCACATCTTAAAGTGTGCTAATTCCTTATGATTGATGGTATCTTCAAGTAAAAATTTTTGCAATTACAGACTTTTTTTAATAGTAAGTAAATATATGTACCGGGAAACATAGTTGCACTTTTACCACTGTGAAATACATGCTGTAGCTTCTAGGACTTGTATAGGCTTTGAGCTTTTAAGTCTTCAAAAGTGCAATAGCCAACTGAATGCAGTTAATATTTATTATGCATTTTACTATAAGCATTTAGATCTAGTGCACCTAAAATGAACTGCCTAAATCAAATATACCTTTTTAACTTTTATTTTTTTTAGACCATTTTATTCTCTAGGTTCCAGTCTGAGTTTGGGATTCTTAGCACCTAGGGAAATCATTCATCACTGTTTCAGTTATTTGTGTTCAGAAGACTCGTGACTAGGGAGTTTAGCTGAAACATACACCGTCAATTAGTAAGGAAGTTCCAGTTGTTCTAGCTTCATTGAATGACTGTAACTGTGTTAGTGTCCACTTCCTTAAGGAATTGTTCTACATCTTCTGAAAGGATTTGATTATCAAACTGACTATATGAACCATCTAATTGCGCTGGGTGTTTCATTTGTGTTTTGTTTTTCTTTTTTTTCACTTCATTAAGTTGTTCACAATGGACATTAACAGAAAAAAAAAATCCTGCATTTTGAGAGGAAATGCTAAGAAATCTTACCAAGTCTCACACTTCTAAACTATGTTTGTGGTGTGTTTTCCCCAAGAAAGATGTACTTTTGTTAATATCACTTGACTTAAAAAAACCTAAACAAGACCACCACCTTAGCCACTAGGGATATGTGTAAGTTTATACCTATCTTGTCTGTAGGCGAGAAAAGATCTAAGTGTCTTGGAGTTGTGTAGTTATTGCACTTCTCTTTAAAACTATATATACTGATGAAAGGGAAGAAGACATGCCTTTTTAAATAGGTTTTTATAGTTATGGCATTTAAGAACTAGACCAGTAGTCTTTTTGTTAAATTTGCTCTTGACTCCAAAGTAAGCTTTGATTCGACTGTAATATTTATGAAAATGAATAAAGATGAGCTCTGTGAATCAAGGCCAAAGTGAGACGAAACATAGCATCACAAAGAAAAGAATTGGGTGAGGGAGGGCTAAATGACTTTTACTTGTTAAGTCTGTGTTGAAGACTTTAAAGCCGTGGTGGGTTTTTTATGATTTAAAAGGCTTAAAAATAAGAAAATTCTTGTCCAATGAAGACAAGATTTTTTTTTTTCATTTTGGTTGTTTTTATAATTTCTGATTCTTCAGATTAGTTAAATTGTTCAAAGTTTGTAGCTAGCTGTAAAATATTTCTAGAAAGGCTTCAAGTGTCAGCTGCCAAAAACTAGATGGAGCAAGTCCTGGCTTTTGACAGAGGTAACATTTCTCAAGAAGCTTGTCTTTTTACAGCTTTTATTTCACTAGTTCACCACACTCTGTCTCCAGCACTTAGAAACACTGTTATGTATAAAGGCAAGGCAAGTCTGGTCTTCAGAATACACCAGCAGCTTTGCAGAATCACCTGGCTTTATTTCCTAGTTTCATGAGTTTTAATCTCATTTCAGGTCCTGGGATCTGATCAGGTGAAAATTTGTGGAGCACATTATTATGATAAAAATGAAAGCTGGAGGAGAACTCCATTCCAGTAGGGATCTGCAGTTATTTATTCTTGTTCATGCCCAAGTTCAATTTCTAGAAACAGTTATAGGTTGGTTTTTGTTTGTTTGTTTGTTTGCTTGCCACCTTCACACTGTAAGGTTTGGGCATGGCACCCTGTTTCCTGACCTGAGTTTTAACAGTGCTATTGATCCATTCTTTTTTTT
>JANHGN010001645.1:3855-15264 GCA_024605025.1 Megaceryle maxima
AGAGAAGAGAAGAGAAGAGAAGAGAAGAGAAGAGAAGAGAAGAGAAGAGAAGAGAAGAGAAGAGAAGAGAAGAAGGAAGGGAGGGAGGAAGGAAAGGGATGGAAGGAGAAGGAGGAACAACAAGGAAAGAGGGAGGTGGAATGAACAAACCGGAGGAGAAGGACCGTTGCTGGTTCAGAGGAGGACGGGGGGCTTTGGTGCTCTTGTTGAGGTCCCTGAGCCTGGCGTTGTACTCTGCCAGCATACCAGGATAAGGTGTGCAAGGAAGGTGGGAGGTCACACATGATGGACACAGTCCCCCATGGGGAGAAGAAGGGGCAAGACAGGACAAATGTCACAAGATACAATAGGGAGACAGAAAGACAAAACAAGATAAAATATTAGATGGGCTCCACCAAATGAGATTGGAGTCCAAGGAAGTTTACACCCATGTTGGAGCTGCTTTCCCATCACCCAAGTGGCCTGGCTCCACGCACTGCTTAAACCCACATGGGAAATCAGCAGCGGCTCCCAGCCACACCTGACCTTGTGCAATGGCATAAATGCTCATCACTCTTCCCTTGGGGATGGTACCATGCAGGTCCTCTCCATCATGGGATGCCCAAGATTAGGATAGGACAAAAAGGGATAAACCTAAATGACTCCATGGAGATGATGAAGGATGACAGGACAAGCTCCTCTCTGCAGAGCTGTGCTGGGACACAGCACTGCCCTGTCCCGTCTATTCCCCTCCGTCATCAGTGGGAAGTGGGAATGGGAGTGCTTCCCTGCTGGGTACAGAGGAGGTGTGAGATGCTCCTCATCACTGTGCCGGGACATGCAGGCAATTTATAGCAGCAGGGAATGTAAACAAACCCATCCGTGCCTCACTGTCCCCATCAGCTGTCCCCTCCCAGCACTGGCTTCAGGACACTTCGTTCCTGCTGGAGGTCAGGACACCCACCCGCACTGTCCCCGCCTCAGCAGAGACGGCCAGGCTCCAGTGGGGACAGGTGGCCACAGGCTGGGAATCATCCCCAGGATGCCTTTCCTCCCCTGAAAGCCCAAAGGCTGCAGACCTGTCCCCAGGGCTGCAGGGGATGGATTTTTTGGTAGACACCATCAAACATCCCTGTCCCACCCACTGCAAATGCTGTTCCTCCTCTCTTGGAACTTTGCTCTTTTCCACATCATTTTCTCCCCCCCATATTTAGAGGGGGGATCTGCTCCTTATAATATCCAGTCCTGACATACAGCATGGTTTGGGCACCTGCATGTCATCAGGTTTGTTTAAACATTCTGCACAAGCCCTGGGTCCCTCTGTGGATCTAGTCTGCATCACCAAGGTTGGGTTCAGATCGGTGCAAACTGCCCCTAACACCTCTGCTGTTTGCCCCTGTGCCCATCCCTGCCGCTGGCACCTCTCCTGCCCCCTGCCCCAGTGCTGCAGTGACTCAGCCCCCACACCTAGAAGGTTGGTGCTGTTGGATTTTTCCAGCCAAGCATTTTCCCCCTCCCTCTAATACCGGGCGAGTTTCTGGACTGAGCGCAGAGTTGAAAGGGACGGAGCTGCCAAGCCCTAGCATCACGAGCTGGCCCCCAGCCTGGCTAGAGCCCCGAACCTTTCCCAAATGTCACTCACATTTCAACAACTGCAGCCAAAGGAAGGAGGGCACCTGCGCTGCTGGAGGGCCATGGCACCTCCTTCCCGAAAGGCTAGGACCCTCTGTGTCCCCAGAGCCCCTGAGCCAGAGATGCAGGAAGGCAAGGAGTCAGAGGATGTGCTTCCCCCTGCAGCACAGGGCAAACACCTTCATCCAGCCATGGCACCACTGCTCATTGATGCACCCAGCCAAGCATTGCTGGGAAATACCTTCCCAGCCCCTGACCATCATCTCAAGGCCAGGTGAAGCTTCAAACCATCCACGTCCAAGCTGGCTGGGCCACTGGGGCCAGCCTGCACTACAGCCCCTCTGCTCTGGCAGCACCCTGGCTGCCTGGGGAGAAGGTCAGAGCACCAAGCCCAGTATGCTGGGGGGAAGGCAGGGGCTGAAATCAGGGAGGAGCCCAGCTACATTAAACACAAGGCAAGTTCTCTGTTGGGACAGTACACCACAGCATGCTCCAGGCAAGGAAAGCATCATGTCCAAGGTGGGGTCCAGGCAGGACACCCTCAGTTAGAGCTGAAAACATCTCCCCAAACTGGGCCATATTCTCCCCAAAAGGAAGAAATGCTCCTGGTGACCCAGCAAGCAGCCCTGCCACAGGGGACAGAACAGCCCCATAACCCAGAGGAGTGAGGATGGGGGGGCCCAGCCACGCCTTGTCCCCAACTCTGGGTGGTGCTGCTGCAGATGGTGAGCTGCAAAGGGCGGGTCTCAGCAAAGGAATGCAGCACAGGCAGCCCCCCTGCACAGCGTGCCCCCACGGCGGGTGGCTCAGTCTGAAGTGTGGATCTGGCACAGACAAGGAGTTGCCAGATCTCCCATCCTCATCTCCACCATGCATGCCACCCTGTGAGCTCTGGTTTCCCAGGACACGTGGTCCCCCCATTCCCCCAAAAAATCAAAATGTCCTACCTGCCACCCTGTGGGCCACCAGGCCCTCCAGATTCAAGGGCTCTTCTGCCGACCTTGACAGGTCTTCATAGCTCTCCGGTCCCTTGGGGGGCATCTGGGTTTGTGCTGGGACAGTGGGGGAAGGTGGGGAGGAGACAAGGAGCTGCTGAGAGCCCACGGGGCTGTAGGAGGTGCTGAGTGGGGGGATGCCCATCGGTGCTCTGGCTGGGGCATGGCTGTAGCTCCTTGACTCTGGCACCAGTGCTGGCTGGTAACTGTAGGGCAAATAGGTTTCTCGGTACTCCTGCACCCCATAGTCCGGCTCCCCAGGATAGGCTTTGCCCACAGGCTCGGAGACCACAGGGCTCACAGATGTGCTGAAGGACCTCGGCTGGACCACTTGCGGAGCCGGTTGGCCAGCTATGGGCTGGGCTGAGAGGGAGGAGAGCAGGGGTCCCACTGGCTTGTCCTGGTGGGAGGCAGCGGGTACACTCTGTGACTTGTGGACAGCAGGCGCAAGGTCCAGCATGAGGACATCAAGGGCTTCAATGGACTGCTCAATCTCCTGGTGGGAAGGTGCCCGGGGAAACTCGGGCATGCTCTGGCTGTGTGGTGGCACCAGCTGCAGTGGGCTGGGCTGGGGGCTGCAGCTGGAGATGCTGGGGCTGTGGCTCTCCAAGCCACCTTCCTGTAGCCGAGAAGGTGGTCGGCTCCCTCCTTGCTGCTGCCAGGAATTCAAGCCCCTCTGCACAGCCTCCCGGCTGCTAGTGCTGCGAACTGGGGCCTGGGGCAGTGCTCGGTTCTCATTGTCCTTGGTCATGTCCACCACTGGGAAGGACCGGGAGCGGTAGGCACCAGGATGGTCATAGCCATATAGGTAGGGCTGGGAGCCAGGCAGTGGCTGGGGCTGGAGCCAGCCCGGTGCATGGGAGCCCGGAGGACGCTGCGGGTATCCAGTCAGGTGGTCCTGAGCAGACACTGAGGGCCGTAAGGGAGGCAGCGGGTCACGGAGGTGGTGGCCCCTCAGGGTGTTCTGGTTATTGTAGGGGTAGCCGCCACTGGAAAGTAGCTCACCATCGTACAGCCCCCCCTTCAGCAGCCTTTCAGCCCCATTGCAGCTCGAGGGGCCATTGGGCAGGGAGGAGAGGCTGCCCACTCGAGGTGCCTCCTGGTAGCCAGCCTCACTGGCAGTGGTGGTGCCATCCAAGGAGGACAGAGTGCCCAGGCTGCCCACGCTATGCTCATCCTGGTTGGGCAGCTCATCATCCAAGATATCTGTCTCCCGCTCAGCCACCAGCGCTGCAGCATTCCCATTGACATGGACCTGAGCCGGCACCACATGTCGGCCCGGCATGGTGGGTAGGTGTGCCGGTACGGGGCCAGGCACGTGGTTGTGCATGGGTGGCGTGCTCTCCAAGCCGAATCCGACAAGGAGACGATCCAGCTCTTGCTTCTCCTCAGGGCTCAACACCGCCTGGCCACTGGGCACCCCAAGCACCCCCGGCTCATCGGTCCGGTCAGTCTTGGTGGAGGCGGTGGAGTTGCCCGAGTCACTGCTCACCGAGAGCGTATGCTCAATGTGGTTGGGTGTTGCTGAGAGTGGGAGGCGGGCAGCGTTGACAGCACCAGTGCTATCGTGGAGGGAGTCTTTCTTCTTCACTTTAGCGTAGAGGCTCCCGTCCAGGGGCCCTTGAGTGTGCCCAACCTCTGCAAGGGGAGAAACGAACACGAGACCCCAGATCAATTCCTGGCTTTCTGCACAGAGCTAATGGGTCCCATTAGCCGGTGGTTTCGATCTCTTCCGTGCCGCCGGAACGCTTAACGACCAGCATCGCCATCTCCTCGGCACCCTCCACAATCCCATGGACGCCACCATGCAGACACCAGAGCCAGACCCCCCCATCCGCATGCCCCTGTGGCTCTACGTTCTGCACACTGTCCTGCCCTGACATGCCCTGCCCTTCAAGCACTACCTGCTCTGCTGGGATTCACCAAATATCCCCCTCCCTGGTTCCAGGCATTGCTCCTGGCAATTCCCCTCCACAGCATGTGAAAGGCCAGGGCTGCCCACACAGTCGGCCATCACAGCTCCACAATGCTCAGCCGGCCCCAAAGGGCCACATGGTACTGGGGAGGCAAATGGGGAGAGTGGGGACATGCACCACAGGCCGTAGGAGGACAGATGCAGGCAGTCAGGATCTGGCCTCACAGCTCTGCATGTCTCCAGCTGGATGGATGTACTCAACTCATGGGTGAAGAACAGATGAACCACAGACCCACCTTTCCTCTCCCTACCCACTGTCCTCCCAGATGATGTATGGATCCAGCCAGCTGCCCATCCTTGACATTTTCTTCCCTGGATACAGACAGGCTCCCACCCTTTCTGCCCTCTCCCTTGCTTCTCCCAGGCCAGGCAGATCTGCCCCAGACCTTTCCTTGCAGCCAGATGCTGCCCTGAAGCTCCCACACGGTCAGTGCCTCTGCCCAACCCCAAAAACGCAGCATCTCCTCCCCAGGGAAGCACACAGCACCCCAGCACCGTGATTCAAGGCCAGTGCAAGCAGCTGGCTCTGCTCTGCTCTGCAGCCTCCAAAGTCTGGGAGGCAGCCAGGGCATGTCAGAATCCCCATTGTCAACCCTGAGCCCCCCAACTCCCACCAGCCATGGTGGACCCAACACCACAACCAGATGCACCCTTTAAACCTTTCCAAAGGGGGCAGCCAGATTCTAGGGGATCTCAGACACCAAGACAGAAACGGGGATGGCTCCCAAGACGTGTCCTCCCCACTGGAGCGTGCGCAGCACCAGCCAGGCTGCAGACTCTTGTTTTTCCAGCTCCCTGACGAGGTTTCCTGGAAGGGCCTGTGAGCAGCGTTAAACACTTTCTTTTGGAGGAAAAAATGACTCTTCCCTGGCAGAGGGCCAGGCGTCTGACTCAGGGACGGAAGACGGCCCTAACACGATAGTGTGAAATCGGAGAGCTCCTATCTGTGAGCAAAACACTTCCGAAAGCCAGCCCCAAGCAGGGACAGCTTAACCAGTCCCAAGCCACTGCACCCATGCTCCAGCAGCTCCCGTGCCACAGAGCCTCCTTGCCGTAAAGCAGATAGGGGCAATAACACCCAGCACAAATCAGTGCTCCCTCATCAACACTGATTTTCCACTCCCAAATCCCCATTGGGAGCATCCCAAGGAAGCAGCCAAGCCCCAAAGCCTCCCCCACTTGGCTTGAAGATGCCCCAGGACAACCCAGTGACAGCCTCTCCAAGCACTTAGTGCTGGGAAAGATGAGGATGGGTGCCCATCATTTCTCCTGGAGCTTCAGTGCTTCTTCATCCAGCCAGTGTAGACAAGAACTGGCAGCATTAGACTCTACAATATCTCCCATAAAGAGGAAAAGGGGGAGAGAGGGAGGGAATCCCTGCCCATGGTGGGAGAAAAGAAAAAGTAGTATTTCCAGGAGTAGCCATGGAGAGGTTGAGACATTGCCTGGATATGGGGCAAAGGCCCAGCCCTTCTGTCTGATGGCAGCAATGGGTGCTGGCTGGCCCCAAGAAACAGAGCAAGAGCCAGGATGGGGGTTGGGATAAATAGGGCAGAGGAATAGAAAGGAAAACAGAATAAATAAATATAAATGAAAGCACATGGCACCAAGGGAGAAAATAGCTGGGAAAGGCTTTAATTAGACTGTGTGCTGGGCACTGACCCACAGCAGGGAGAAACATCTCGAAAGCAGGGTCAGGATGGGGCATGACATGGTTCACAGCAGAGCCAGAAAACCCCAAGTGCCCCGTCCCACCTTCCTCAGACCCTCCAGACAGGCAGTGACATGGGGGAGATGGTGGCCCTCACCCCAAGAGTGGTACCAGCAAGCAAGGAAGGGGCTGTGACACCTCTGCCATCAGCTGAGCCTCCATCCCACAGCTGCTCTGCCCCACACCTGATTGCCCACTCTGTCCTCACCCCCACACATCCCCTGGGTTCTGATGCCAAGAGCCAAATCCTGCTATTCTCCACCACTCCCAGGCCCCCTCCACCACCACTGGGCCACACTATTGCTCATATGATTGTCTATTGTTTGTCAATTGAAAAGTTCAATAAAATCCCCCCAAAAAAGAGCAAGGGAAGAGGGGACAAGCCACCTTAGACAAATCAGCCATCCCCAAAGTAGCAGGCTCCCAGGGTCCCAATTGCAAAGTGTTTTCAACTCCCAGCAAGGTCAGATTTCATCCCTGAAGGTCACAGCAGCTCCAGCCTGGCAGGCTGTGCCATCCCAGCACGGGTTGGGTTTGCCCAGGACTCAGCCCCAGCCACAGCTCTGCTCTGGCTCTATCTGCTCCAGCTGTATCGAGGCAACTGGGGGAAGCACTGAGTCCAGCCTGGTGCTACCCCTGCTGCAAGGCTTGCTGCCCCGGCGGGGCAATGCCCTCTCCTCTCCCTCCCCAGTACCCTGTATTCCAGAGAACACATGACAATGGGAAGGGGGTCAGCTTGCATCCCTAAAATCCCAGAGATCTGCCTCACTCCCAGAGGGATGCTCCATACAGCATCATGCAACAGCACAAATCCTGGCCAGGGCTCTCAGGGCTCTGCACCAGTGCAGAGGATAAGGCTGGGGCACTACGTGTCTCCTCTGGTCCTGCCCCCATCAGCATGCCACCTGCTGCCTCCATGCCCCACCACCCATGCCCCAGGGCATCTCTGGAGCATCAGCCAGCAGGAAAGATCCTGGGAAGAAGCCCAGAACCCTTTGTAGGTTGAAGGATGTGGGCTGGGTCACATGGGGAAGAACTCGGACCCCCAGCTCTGTTTTCATCCTGTGCCCAGATATGACGGCAAGAAGTAACCCCAGCCCCCTGGGCTTCGAGTCACCACAGCTACGAATTCTCCACACACACACCCCCCCGTCCTTTCCCCGATCCCGTCCAACTGAAAGAAAATCAAAGTCAGGACTTACCAAAGGGGATGGGGAAGAAAAGATCCCATGTGAAGAGGAGTGGGCAGCAAAATTCCTTTCCTTCACCCCTTCCAGCATCAGAGCCTTCCGGGGGGACCTGGTGCGGTGGCAGCTCGAAGGGCGTCCGCAGACAGCTCTGTGTGTCTGTCCAGGACAGGAGCTGACGGCCCGGAGCTGGCTTTGGTTGGCGTAAGTCCCTTTGGCTTTGCTTTCCCTCTCGCGGAGGGAGCTATTCCCTCCCCAGCGCCGTGTCCCACGTGGCCAGCGAGAGGGGCACCCCGACATCAGCAGGTTTCCAGAAAGGCTCTGATATGGGTATCCCCAGGAGACGAGGTACCCCCAAAGACGGAGCGTGCCAGAGGGGAGGATGGAGGAGAGGAAGGCAGCAGAGGCAGATGAGCAGGAGACGAGGAGGTGCGGTTGTGCTCCCCTCCGCCCCAGACCACACAGGGACGAACGGGAGGGGAATGGGAGAGGCCGGGGAAGGCGTCTGGGGGCCGCCCAAGCCTAAACCCCAGCCCGGGTTAACCCCAGGGAGGTGCAGGGAGGGTGAGAGCCATGGAGGGAGGACAGCCGGACAGACAGCTCCTAGCTATGAATATTAACTACTTCCTCTACAGGCAGAGCTGCGCCGCGTTAACCGTTTCCTAGGCACAAAAGTCGGACGTATAGCTGGACAGCCTACTCTCACCACACAATGGGTGCTGAGCATCACCTTGCTGCATGAAATGTCCCAGTTTGAGACAGCCCAGCCCTGCCTGTCTATTGTGTGCACACATCACCTCTGTCCCCAAAAAGCAGCAACACATTTTGGAGTGGGGATACCCTTTCAGGTGACACGTGATGCTGTACCCCAGCTGGGTCTGAAAACCCAAATGTCTTGCTGGAGATTAATTTCTCCATCTTTAATAAATACACAGTCAAAGAGGAGTGGAAACTTACTGTGGCAACGCCACCAGCTCCGAATCCAGCTAGTTGCACAAACCCCTTTTCCAGCCCCACCAGCACTGCAGCACAGTGTGGACACACCAGCAGTGGTTTGGGGATGGCACATGCCACCCTGTCTTGTGGCAGGAGGCATGGCAGAAATCCCAATCACCCCAGAGCCTCCTGTGACCACTCTGCTCCATCCCAGGCAAAATCTGTGCCGGGATGGTGTTGACAGTGACCTGGTCCAGGTGTTGGCAAGCCCATCCTGTGTCCGGGCTCCTGCTTAAACCCATGTTGAAGCCTCCACTCCTCAACTGATCCAATGTTATCAGCAAAATGCAAGGCTCTCTCCACCTTAATACCCCAAATTGGGCGTTTTCCACACCCCCGCAGATGACGGCAGGGGATGAGAGCAGTGTTTCCAGACAGCTCCCTGACTCACAGCCCCATTTGCTCCCAGATAGTGGCACACGCCAAGTCAGCATCCTCCCAAAACCTCCGAGGTTCAGTTGCTTCTCTGTCTTTTTCTTTTTTTTTTTTCTTTTTTTTTTTTTGCCCCTCTAGCACAGCTGCAGGCAGCCCATGGGAGGGCAGGCCAAGAGCCCCCCACTCCAGCCCAGCTGTCCAGGGACAGTCTCAGCCTCATGCACACGACTCCAGACCACTTAAAGGGGTAAGAGAAGGAGCTGAGCTTCCACCAGCCTGTCCCTCTCTCCCTGAACCCCAGCACTGCCTGGGTCCCAGTCCCAGTGGGACCAAAGCATATCACCCCCACCCTGCATCCCCAAATACCAGGTCAGAGGACAGACTCTACCCTGGGAGCAGCCACACTCCAGTCAAAATGTCTAGCCAAGCCCATAGATACTCCAGCATTTCTCCCATGGGGAATAACCAGAAGCAAGGGAGAGACACTCCCTGTAGATCCACATCCAGACCACCCAGGTCCCCACTGCCCCCCAAAACGCTCACTCCACCAAGCCCTTACCTTACTACAATCCGAGCAGAGAGCGGCAAAGAGAGGCAGGATGGGGAGGGGGAAGTGGATTCCTTCAGCTTTAGTCAGCTGGTGAAGTTGAGAGGAGAGCCAGCAGCTCCCCTCCCCATCAAGCCCAGCCAGGGGAGGGATCCAGCCATGGGGGGAGAGCAGCAGCCTGCCGGCAGCTCCGGCAATGGATTTAACAGCTCTGGCCCATTTGGCTCTCTGCCTCTCCATAGCCTGGCTCGCCCTTCTGAGTAACTTCAGCCCCAGATAAGGGGGACAGGATTTGATCCCACTAGGGAAGATGCACCACACAAGATGCCAACCCTCCTGGGGGACCAACAGATGATATCAACCCCATTTAGGGGCTAGCTGCCCCACAGAAAGTGTAGGATCAACATCCCGATCAATTCTGGGGACTCTGGGACCCCCGGACCTTTGCCACATCAGGTTCAGACTCTGCTG
Organism: Megaceryle maxima; assembly: GCA_024605025.1. NCBI lineage: Eukaryota > Metazoa > Chordata > Aves > Coraciiformes > Cerylidae > Megaceryle > Megaceryle maxima. The sequence continues at coordinate 13,724 of JANHGN010001645.1, forward strand.
TGACCTCTCATTCCCAGAGGGGTGGGGTGCTCATCCCACTCCTCACCCTGGCCGTCCAGACACAGGACTGATCTGCCAAGGAGCCCCACACCAGAACCATGACTCAGGTGGGGATTTAGCAAGTCTCCCACAGATGTTGGATTTGGCCAGGCCCCAGCCATCCCCCTTCCAGCCCCAGTAAAAAAAAGGTGGGGTGGGCAAGGCTAGCCTGAGGTCCGGACAGGGATGGTACAGAGGTAGAAGGTGGGGAGGTTGGGGTGGATGCTGTGTGGGGCAGAACCAGCCAGGGTGGGCCCAAGGGCTGGTCATCACAAGTTGCTGCTGGGTCAGGGACACATGCCCAGCCCATTCACATTGTCTCACACCACCCCAGGATGGCAGACCCTAGTGTCCCCCCATCACAGTCACACATCCAAACCGTGGGGACAACCCCTCCACCAGCTCCATGCTAACCCAAGCACCCTATTCTCCATCAGCACTGTTTTTCTCAGCAAAACCAAACCAAGCCACAGATGTTCCCCATCCAGATTTGCCCACCCTCTTCTGTGGTACCCCGAAAAATTCTCTGCAGCAATCCTCCAACCAGCTGCAAACCCAGCAGTGTCACATTCAGCTGCAGGTCTCCTCCTGCCTTCATGGTCCCCAGAGAAGAGCCACCACAGTGCTAGCAAAGCATCCTTCATCCACCCTGGATAAGGGACATCTGACCCCCAAAAGTAGCCAAAGGAAGAAGTGCCCTGTCACCACCCTTCAGCCTCCAAACACCCTCTCAGCCAATGAACAGCTATGGGGCCTGCAGAAGGAATGCACCACACAGCTGGCACCAACCCCAAAACCCCTTTGAGGAAGAGGAAGGATGGCAGGCTGAGCTGCTTGCCTCCTCTGTGCTGTACAGAGATGGATGGTGGGCACTGGAATGGGGCTGTGGGGGTATCCCAGTGCACACCACTCTTGCTAAGGACCATGGGGTAGCCAAAACCCATCAGGCAGCAGGGACCCTGACTGGGTAAGGCAGGAAGGTGAGCTCACTGACGGGGCCATCCTGTGCCATGGTGGTGGTCTGCGGAGCAGTCCTCACCTGCTGGACCCAGCTGAGCGTTCTCAGCCAGAGAGCAAGATGTAGGGGTTCAGATCCCTCTCTCATGCCCCCTGCCCTGGGAGAGCTTGGGCAGCCAGCAACCCTGCTGCAACTCAGTTTCCCCTTCCCCAAGCCCCTGCAGATAAGCACAGTGGAAGCAAGAGGAACACCAGGACAGGCATCACCCCCATCCATCCACCTGCTTGTCCAGCTTTGGGATCCAACAGGGTCATCCCACCCTGTCAGGCACCCCCCCAATGTATATGGGTGCTGTACACTGAGCCAAATCTGCCAGAGAAAGGGCAACCACCATCTCCACTGAGAGCTAGCAGAGACGCGGCGCAGAGGGAACCCACCGTTTGGCAGGCGATCCTGATCCCGTTGGACGAGGGTTGCCGGTCTGTGGGGAGCCTTCTCCAAGTGACAGGGACTGGCAGTGGCAGGGACGAGGAGCAGTGGCTGA
>JANHGN010001646.1:0-19384 GCA_024605025.1 Megaceryle maxima
TGGGTCTTGACACCATAAAATTTTCAACAACCTCAAAGACAATTCTATTGGTGCCACTAGTAGGCAAGAGTCCTTTTAAATATTCACGTTGCAATCTAATTACCTATGATTGTTTGCTATGTTACTCTATTTTCGCAATAATTTCATCTGAATTCAAACAAAATTGAGACAAGGAGGAAGTCAGGAGGCAACTACTCAAAGAGGCTCCTCCAGCACAGCCCCAGGGGTCCCTTCACAACAGGATGCAAGAGGGTCAGATGTACCTCACAATCTAGTTCCTGTAGCAGAGCACCCTTTATACAAGTACAGCCCTAAGAGGGAAATGCTTCTGTGCACCAGAGTCCAGTTCATGTGAAAAAGGGAGCAACTTGTCCTGGCCAGGACTTGGCTCAGCACCATTTCCAACACTCCATCTTCCCCAGAGCCCCCCCTCCCCGAGGGGCTACCCCACCTTCTCAACAGTTTCTTTGTGGAAGTGTTCAAAACCTCATAGGAAGACGCTGCATTGACTTACAAAGAAGTTACAAAACCTTATGCACCATCTGGTAGATACTTAACCAAGTTCTTCTCTTGGGTGTCCAAGAGACTGGCACGAGTTATACTATGTAGGGCCTATAATGGTAGCAATAAACTCTAATCTAGAAATAGGACCTCTCCTCCTCTCTAGAGGAAGTACTTTCCAGCTGTTCCTTCCTAGAAGGAAAGAAGAAAGGAAGAGGGCAACCCATCACGGAGTTGAAGCTGAAGAAGTTGTAGTACATTTATGGTAGTGCTGTTAGTCTCTGCGTGAGGACGAGAGGGCGGCACTAGCAGCAGGAGAAACCCCTAGTGCTGCAGGACACGTGGCACTTCAACCTTCCTGCACAGGGCTCAGCCTCACCCCTCTTGTACAAGTGGCAGCTGCTCTCATGCCCAGGAGAGCTGGTGACACTGTACTCTGCCTGAGCTGCTGACCGGCAGAGTGGGCCTCGGAGGGGAAGCTGGTCTAAGTCCAGACACTTTACTATAAAAAGGCATATGCAAACATTGTGAGGAAAGCTTTTATGACACTTTTTGTCTAGTTGGAGTTGTGACCATCTCGAGTATTCTCCAATACAGCAGATGTTAAAATTAATTTCCTCTTGAGAATCACAACCTGACATAAATTAGTCCAATTGGCCAGGAACCATGAAGAAAATGTCTGAAAAAGAACCTCCAGGGTGGGAGACAAGATTTAAACTTGATCTTTCCTGGGGTTTATTTCAGCAAAAGATAAACTTTGGTTTACTGAACTCTTACACCAGTAGATTTATAAATAAGAAAAGCACCTTCTGTGTTACTGTACTCATGCAAATGTTTTCTCTCTTACTTTTTTGTAGACTCAAAATTCAATGCCACATTCAACTAATCAGTGCTGTTTAGACTGCCTCATATATGAAATGTTACCTCTGAAGAATAATAATAATAATAAACATAGTTATACAGGGAATAGCAAGTTTCCTATGAACATACCCAAAAGTGAAAAAAACTTACCTCTATTTCAACATTATCACTTAATGGGGCATATAAATTAATCACAGATGATTTCAGAGTGACTGAAAACAAAACAGCTTGCTTACAAGAGTAAACCAGAATTCCCCTTTCCTGCACAGCAAAACTGAGGCCCTGAGAAATTGTCAAGTTTAAACTCACAGAAATAGGTTTTTCACCTCCCAGATCCCTGTTGTAAGCAGGATTTAGATTAGATTCCACTGCTACAAACAGATGTGCTTTAGTGATTTCACAGGGGTACTGGATAAAGCCAAGTCCCATGTTTTCAGAGGTTGAGACATCAGCAATAATTCTCTTGCCCGAGACATCAGATTCAAAAGTAAACAGAAAATAAAAGCCAGAGGGGAGGTTCACCTTCTGCTGTGTGGCATGGAGCAAAAACCATCTGCCTTAAGATGATTAATTGAAGGTGGTCATATGAGAGTGCACAGAAAGTTAACTTATCATGAGGTTTAGAAATAGGAAGCCTTGAAGGCCACTCACCAGCTGACTGCATGCACAGCAACAGAAGCATGGCTGGCTCACCGAGTCACATCTAACTCCACTCTCCAGCATCTGCCTAAAGAATCAGTTAACACTTCAGCTCACGACTGTAACAGAGACATTTCTACACAGGCCCAAGACATTACATCAGAATTCAAACTAGTGTTGTAAAATGATGAACAGCAAATGCCTTCTTGTCAGTACATTTACTTTCAGTAACAATGTATTTTTTTTTTAAGTGTTCACACTGGAGGGGAAGAAAAAAAAACCCAACCAGGCACAAAGCTCTAAAAGGAACCATTAACACCAACCTCCCTACGAAATTTAAATTCACTTCCATCCAGAGTGCCTGATGACATGGCAAAAATTGCCTGTATGTCCTGTTAGTGTTTCTAGGGTACACAGCTGTACTCATCCTCCTAGCTCTTATTCTCAGAGTATTTGCCACTGGAAACAGTATAAATAATACTCCGAGTTGAGCCAGCTTAGCAGTTACTCACTGATACAAATATTGCTTACCTGTGGGTTTGGGATGAGACCGATCCAGCTAGGGCTTCTGCAACGCATCCCAATCGTTTTCAGTTTACTTCCTGAGCCTGCTGTGACGCAGGTGAGAAAGTGAAGCTAATGGCAGTTCAGCCAAGCAAAAGTTTCCAGTCGTTACTCAGAACTCTGGCCATTCTGCAGCATTTCAGAATGAACTTCCATGCAGACAGACTGCATGGATTGAGAAGAACATCGCTTCAGGTGAAGAAAGCAGAGTTTGAGTTTAGCTCAGCCATCTGATCGTAGCCTGTCCACTTGTACCAAGATAGTGCAGTTTTTCAAATGCTTATGCCAGAGCTGCATCCTCTCCCAACTGTTTACTGTCCTGCCTGCCATAGGGGCAGCTCTGATTTCTTTTTACTTTACAGAACAATCAGGTTGAAGTCTTGTACAAAACACAATTAACTTCAGATCTTATATTTCTAAGTATTAGAGCATTTGGCTGCCAAAGCACATCTAACAGAACAAAGGTGTTTAAAGGCAACAGGAGATGACAGCACCTTACAGGGAACAACAGTTCCTTCTAGGAACTTAGATATTTCTACAAGGCCATTATCAGCATGCTAAACAAAGTACCACTAGGAGTCCATATTTAGACATTTATTTCAGATATGCAGTTTACACGCATATTATTGATCAAAACTGAATTGCAAATATACAAATACTGTAACAAGCATTACCAAGTAACATAACTGGCACTAGTGTTATAAGCATCTTACTGAAACTGGTGAGGATAAGTCATGGAAGAGGACTGCAGCTCATGGCACTTTCCTTTTATCCAACCAAACTTCCAGTAGCACCATAATAGCAATACATGAAACACAAGACAGAACACATTGTTAACTGTTTTTCTGATATTCACAATTTTTTTTTTTGTTGGTTTTTTTTTTTTTTGTCATTTTAGTCAATTACACAGCAAAAAAAACGAAAATGTTAACAGTGCAGGCGCTTTGGCCAACTTCAGCTTGTGTTCAGCTGTACAACTTCCATATGCAAAATAAAAATAAAAAAAAAAAGCCAGCATATTTGGAACCCATCTCTGCACTTGGGCAGTCATTGCACCGCACTCTTATTCCGGGACTGAAGATATATGCACGTCTGGCAAAGAGATGTCACGTCCACTAAAGGTCCACTAAAGCCTGAGTGAGTCTTTGGTAGGCTAATACTTCATTATTATTATTATACATTTATCTACCACAGTCATTTTATTCCCTAGAATTTTCTTTTGTGATCCAAGGTGGCCAAAGAGGACATTCTGGAAAGCATTACAGGAAAATCCTCAAACGACCAGGCACTTCAAACCCAGTCTTTTCCAAAGGCACCGAGAATTGATGGGGCACCATTTTTCCCCCTAAAGAAAGGTGACTGCATCTGCTTTTCTACAATGCTTATAAATCACTGGATTGATATTTTACAGCTTTTATACTCTATATAGTAGCCTTATCTGCTGCTTGGTTGGTTGCATGAATAAATAACCCCACTGTTCTTCACAGGTGATGTCTCCACTCAACTGTATATTAAGTACCAACTTTTTCTGTTTCAAAATTATGTAAAATGCCATAACCTCCCTCAAAGTGTACACACATACAAACACTTCTGACACAGGCTACATCCGTCTGAAGATACGCGGTTCATTCTACATGCATTCTAAATACAGTGTGTCCAGTTATGAAACAAAATTATCATTACAAATATTCACTGTTGAAATATATTCGCGCAGATGTCTGCCAAACTTTTGCTTCCCTTAAACAGAGTTCACACAAGAATGGTTTTAAGTCACTAATGCTCAGCTAACACCCATTTATCCCGACCCCCATATTTTCCAAGTGAACAGTGCAGGACATATTATTCATTTCAGCATGTAACATATGAAGAGTTTACCAATTTTTTATCTAAGTACACCAAGCATATGATTTCAAGCAAAGTTGTGGAAGAAATACAAAACATGGACGTATTTGTACTGCTGTAATGCACTTGGTTAAAGCCTTCATGTCTCTTCACACAGGTCTAAGATCCATATGAAGTATTTTGCCTTGTCAGACAATTATATATAAAATGCAGTTGTATCAAAACCTTGCTTCTGCTGGTCACCTGAAATTTACAGAAGTTGCTTGTAATTCAACCAGCTTTCAGACAGGGTTCTTTAGTGGTAAATATATTTTTGCAGCACTTACAGGCTTAAATTTCAGTCTGAACAGCAGTGCTTAATTCCACAGCATGTTGAGAATGGTTGTTGTTTGTTTCTTTCAGTGCTTCGGCAACACCTAAATCTACATCTGTCGAAGATCCATTATTAATGCTTTCCTCAGCAATGTAACCGAGCTGGGGAACATCAGTGCTTGGGGCTGCTGGAACAGGCACAGGGATTCCACTTGGCTGTGGAGAGTTTTCCAAGCGGTCATTTTCCACCTCTGGGAGAACACTAACCGTGGTGAAGCGAGTATGATAGTCGCTGGAACCATGGCTACAGGAAGTTTTCATACTTTCCATATCTGAGCAGCTAAACTCTGAAAAGTGACTGGAGTGAGAATCTGCTACGGATGGAATGCTATCACTAAGAGAGGGAGAGTCAAATTCACTAGAGTTTGTGCTTTGTTGTTCCAACAGCTGAGCATCCATGTCCTCTCTCGTCTCATTTATCTTCATGCTACTCTTCTTTCTCAGTTTACCTTTACATTTCTTTCCTGCCGTTGTTTCTTTGGACCACTTGGTGGCACTGGATTTACTCTCTGGCAAGCAGGCCGATGAACAACCGGCATTGCCACGACCTGCAGCACTGCCATCATCGACGCTACTGCTTCCACTGTTGTGCCTGAATTTGGCTGGCTTTGATTCGATATCCACTTGCACTTCCATACTGTTGCCTTCCCTAGAACAAGAAGGAATCTGTGAGTTTAAGTGGCATTCTAGGACAAGCCAACTAACACAGCAAAACAAACGTGCTGCTTTCCAAGATACATAGCAAAAAGTTAAAAGGTGAACTAGTTTCACAGAAGTTAAAAGTTTAACCAAATAAACAGCCCAAAGAAAAACACAAAATCTAAGAGACCAAACACTTCACTGAGCTACAGCCAATGCTGTTCCCCTTTGGAACTAAACTTGGCAAAACATAAGCAGTCATGTGTAACAAACTTTCCAGTTTCAAAGGGTAATCATTAAAGTAGAACCTCTGAGGCACACTTAGAATATCCTTTCATAAATAAAGTTTATTAATCTGTTTTCACCATACTTCTCTTACCTGTCCAACGGGATGTAGGAGTTCAGAATGGATCCTGCCATTGCTTTGGTGCTGGCATTGTCACTAACTGTTCCCAAGCTAACAGTGCCAGATTCTCCACTCAGACTGTATCGCTCCTTCTGCACGTCTGCTTGTACTTCCAGCCTTGGAGAAAAAGGAAGAGATTTGATATACTACTACTCCAGTTAAAACACACTAGTTGAAAATTAGTGTCACCTTACTACTGAATGGTGGAGGAACTCTGCACCTAGAGTTTATTAGTTACTGCAGTACAGAGGGGCATATTTAGCCTCCTGAAACAGGTTCTCTCTTCCTGTGTCAAAAATGACTATTTTTTATTGAACAAAACCAAAAAAACCCCACACTCCAAAGCAAAACCAGATTAATTCTGCAAGAAGCTGCGTGTTAAGCAGAGGATTCTTTTCTCCCCAAGATTTACAAGGACAACTTCCAGGCCTACATGCAATTCTGCAATCAGTGTACTGTACTCTAAAAATAGATAAAACAATCAGACGGGGACGTAAGTTCAAGAAACGATGGTTCCTGTGTTTCTCCATCTGCTAAATTATTACTAATCAAGGAACAGGCAGAGAACTGTGTTCTGTACTCTGCTTTATATCGTGCTGTTATTAACTGCAACAGGAAACCTGAGCAATCTTAAGTTGGTGCTGAACAGCTAAGCCAGAAATCAAATAAGCTTTTTTCCAAACGCCTTGTTTATCTTTGTTCTGACAGGGAATTGGAAGGGAGTTTGTTTTGTTTTCAGCCTTTAAAGAAGAGGATAGATGAACATCGCTCAGTCACAGCTTGAGACAGCTGTCCCAGCATAAGGGAACTCTTGATCCTGTCCTGCACTCCTTTTTCTATATAACCTGGACTTCCAAATTACTCCAGAAAATGAGCAGTGTTAGCACCTGATTTAAGGAGCACATTCCATCCTGAGCCCCAATGCTTTCCCGACATGCTCCCCAGCTGCAGGACAATCAGCAAACGGTAAGGCCCCAGTTTACAGAGGTATTTAGGATGTAAGAGACAAGGAGCTGCCAGCTTGGCAAGGCCAAGTGCCCAGCTCCTTCCTTCCTTTCTTCCTTCCCCTCCTGCCTAAGTCCTTTTTGAATCCTCTCCACCCAGGTGTCCTGAAGGCACAGCCTGGTACTCACAGACCACTGAGCAAGCCAGCAGCTCTGACTCTGGGGTGAAATGCACCAGAGAACACAACTGTGTTAGATGTGAGGTGCCTCCCTCTGACTCCTGGGTAGAGGCTGCCCTCCTGGCAAGCAGGAGAACAAGATCTCAGTCCTCTTTGAGGACTGTGGTCTGGCAGGATCTCTTGGAAACGGGCAAGTTTGTCAGAAATTAACTGTCTCTATCTCCAAGAGACAGTTCCTCTTAATAGGAACCAATCTTAAAAAATAAAAAAATCAAAACACCTAGCAGTGCCACTTCCTCTGCTTACATGTAAAGCACTGTACTGCGTGTAGAACGCGTGGCTCTTACCTGTTAAAGCAGTTAACCATTGCACTTCCCGAGAGACTCCCTGTTATGCTGGCCCCAGCCAGGGCCATGGTACTAGCAGTTTCGCTTAGGTTGTCTCGAATGGCTCCTATTCTGTCCATGTGGCTACCACTTGCACTCAGGCTGCCAGTCAGGCCTCCAACGCTTCCTTCACCTATACTGGGGTTATGACGTGCCTCTGCTACTGAAGTGGTATCTAGACAGAAATAAAGGCAGGCTTGTCAGTTATGGAAGTAGAACTTAGTAGTTGCTCAAGTGTGACCATGGAAATAATTCCCAAAATGATGCTGAGAAGAAGGGTTTAAGAAATGCTGTCACGAAAAGATAACTGTCCATAAACCAAAACAAAGCAACCTCTCTTTGATTTTCTACCATTAGGTTACACCTCAGATTACATACTTGGGATACCAAAAAGTTAACAATGGATAGGACAGGTAACAGAGTGATGGAACACAAAGAGGACCTATCACAAAGGATATTGTCATATAATTAAAAAAATAAAGCATCAGATCAGCATTTAGTTCCCCCCTTTTTATAGACAAAAAAGCCACAAACCAAGATTCTGAAAAAGCAGCACTAATTTTATCTTAAAAGCTTTATCTATGGTAAAGACTTGAGTCTGGCTTTGTATCAACATGGGCAAAAGCTCAAATGCTTCCACTACACCACAACACACACAGAAAAGCCCCCCTCATCTCATGGGTGCTCTTTCAGCAACAAGCAGAAGTAGTTCTAACTACCAGCAAGTAGTCTACTAGCTAAGGCCATCAAATAAAAGTCACAAAGTACATATTTGTAAAAAATGAAACTGACTCTTCTTACCTACAGCTGCATTTGTTCCACCAACATTTATATCGTTTTCATCATCAAATTCTATTCTGACACCTTTTCCATTGCCCGCTGACACACCACAGCCTCCGCTTCGGCAGAGGGAGATTGGAACAACTCCATACACGTAAGCCAGCATAATAGGAACACCAATGCCTACAGAGGAAAGCACAGTCTTTCATTAAATGTGACTTAGATTTTAGAGCTTTTCAGAAAAGCAATCTAATTTTCCACGATTACTTAATATTTCACACTTGAGAGAAATCAGAAGGGAGCCAAGTTCAGAAATACTGGTAAATCACTATAGTGAAATGACAAGAAAGTACTTCCAGCAGGCAGAATGTCCTCTATCTGCACTGGTGGGCAGAACAGCTTAATGCTTGATGAATTAATACTTCTAGTATGTCCCTAACATCATCTACAAGCCAAAAAAAAAGTACTTTCAAGGTTCATATAGGCTCCACTGGGGACTGCAATAAGGTTCCACCTGAGAAGCAGAAATAGCAGAGATCTATTTCAAATGTTACTCAACTAAAAGTGTTAGTACCTCTACTAATTTAATAAGGGGCTTGGTTTTGTATTCACTAAGACAGGGCTTTGCTATCAATTTAATAGGACTTAACATTATTATTATGGGATCTTTCATATTTGTTTTATCGCACGGATTCAATTTAAAGATTTTAATTATACAACTTTTCCTTAAAAGTAAGCAATTCTGTGGAGCAGGGTGGCAGGAGCTAAGGGAAACCAGTGGAAGGAATGGTGGGCTAAAGCACACACATCCATCCATCCCACTGCAGAAGAACAGTAGACTGGAAAGAGGGAAGACGGCGCATTCTGAAAAAGCCAGGAGAGAGGCAGACCCAATGCAAAGGCTCCTCAGTCCACCCAGAGAGAAGGGTCCCAGTTATAGGGAGTCGGTGCAAGGCTTGGATAAATACACTCTGCACTGGATGAAAAACTGGATGGATGGCCAGGCCAAAAGAGGCCAGTGGTCTGCCCAGGGCAGTGGTGGAGTTGCCAGCCCTAGAGGCATTTAAATGGTGTGTGGACCTGGTGCTTAGGGACATGGTTTAGTGGTGAGCTTGCAGTGCTGGTTTGATGGTTGGAAGAGGATCACGTAGTCCAACCTAAGACATTCTGTGATTCTGTCCTGGCAACAGAGCAAGTGCAAAAACTCCACAAAATAAAACCCAACAAAGACAAGTTTTATCTCTGGTCAGGAACAACAAACAGCTCCATAGAATGGGGTAAAGCAGATCTATATGAGCCCATTTATGAGACTTCGTGCTCCACTGACAGTTTAGCCAGGATCTGACACCACAGCTACATGAGCACTAAATGGACAGATAGAGATGGTTTTATGAGTAGCTTATCTGCGTTTCCACAGTGGTCCACCATTGTTAACAAGCAGTTTAAAGCCACAGCTTCAAGGCCAAGTTAAACCATCACTGCCTAAAAGTGGCCCTGTCTTACTGAGGCCACTCATTCCTCTCAGAGCATCACTTCTGGCCCAAGGGGAAAGAGCATGTACACAACTGCACGATGAACTGGATCAGGGGGCTGATCCAGCTGAAAACTAAAGGGTGGGTGTTAACAGGAATCAGTTATTCATGGCGCTTACTGTGCAACTGTAAAGGTGCCTGTGCTGCAACAAAGAAGCAGCAAGGCAGTGCTGGCAAATCCACTCTTTTAAAAAAAAAAATAAATAATAAAAATAAATAAATAAAAAAAAATCAGGGTTTGTTTACAGTGATCTTGAAATAACACTAAAATGAGACAAGGATTTTATAACGTGCAGCCAGATTTTCCTCAACGACCCCCATGACAAAGAACAGGATGGAATTCAAACTGATTCCCAGAGCATAACAAATAGTTTGTCAACTACTGTCATGTTAAACGTAAGAGACTGCATTTCTTCTGTGTTGAGAAAAGTTATTCAAATACAAATAGACTCTCTGGCAACAGTTTTTCTTGGTCCTTTAAAAAAGGCTTTAAATACTTTAGTTGTCAAAGCCAGATATGACCATGTGGAAACTTCCAATCTGCAAGATAAAAATAATTTTTAATTCTTCATTTTAATGCAGCATTTCATGAAGTGTGTGCTCCATTCTGCCCCAATAAATGTATAACCTCAAACTCCTCACTCTCTTGGTTCCTTCACCTATAAAGGGAAACTACAGGTTTTATTCATGAGTGCTTTTAGAGTTCTGGTTTCAAGGTGCTACCAATACACAAAATAGTAATATTTGCTTACCTACAGTTACTGCAGCTACAACTGGAGAAACAATTACAGATAAGGTTACACCGCCTGCTATAGCCAAGTTTCGCTTGTGCTTTGAAATGTCTTTGCCTTCATATCGATTGTGAATCTTGAGAGAAGAAGAAAGAGTTTTTAGAGTATGATCACCATCAATAATACATTGCTACAAGGATAGAAGAACAGACATACAGCTTGGAATCTGTACCCTGCTCTCTTCTGGAGGCCATATTCCATGCCACAATTATTCCTTATCTCAAAGAAAAGAAAATGTATGCATTTCTTAATTTTAGGCAACTTCTTAGAAGTTAAGAGTTCTCCCATCCTGCATCTAAGCATTTACTTTCAGCCTCAAGTTAGAAGAGCTAAATAATTGATCAGCTTTTTGTTTAATCTTTCCTTTAGCTTACATGGTTGGGAAAAGCAATTTTCAGGATCAAAGAACAATTAAATCTGATCAAATTGACACTTCTTATCCCGTCTTTCCCCCAACAGTATTGGAGTGAAACTTTCACAGATTATTAGATCTGTGGAAACAGAGGTTGATGTAACAGTCATAGGAATCTTGTAGTAAGGCAGCCTTCACCAAACAAAGCCTGGGAGGATGGGAGAGCAACAACTTCATTGCTGACACCTTCTCATGACTAGCTGTTGAGACAGGAAACATTTTAGCAAACCTGGGTCTTAGCTGTGCTACTATTTACCAAGGGATCTGCAAACCCAAAGCCTTACTAATGGTTCAAGTCTGCAGTAACAAAAATGCAACTGCCTCAAAGTTATCTGCTGCAAATCCCAAGTGAACCTGAAAGGCCTTCAGAGATCATTGTTTTACAGACGTTTCCTCCTTTTTGGGCATTTCATTCACTCTCTTTAGGAACATGGCTTTTCAGGGATATGCACTTCATCTGTCACCATTCTTGGTTGGGATGTAATTACAAAGGAATGATAGGTTGCTCCCTTAATGGCTGTCCCATGGCTGAGTTTATCCTCACTACATCTAAGGAGGAATACAAAGAGTACCGAGAGGATAATCACGATATTTTTATATCAATGTGCTACTGCAAAATAAGTGACAAAAAATGAGCTGCAAGTTTTACTAAATGTCGTGGTTTCTAAATAATAATTTCAACTAGAAGTTTGGTAGGTAGCTCTTGTTCTGGAACAGACAAAGTATTTGTATTTGTTCAGGCAAGACAGGCAAGGGAAGGGCAGAGAAGACACTGCACTCCATGTAAGGAGAATGCATTTATGTGCTCTGAGGTACACTAGACAGAGCACCATGGAATGAGGGAGCATGTGCGTGTGGAACACAGCTATGGAGGCTCTAAGCCATTAGCAGGATCATCTCAGGCACTGAATTTTACTGTTATGGACAATTTTAAACTACCAAAACAAAAGGCACACCACCAAGATATGTATTAAAGCTACTGGATTCCTTAAACAAAGCCACAAAAAGGAATGGAAGATTGCAGTTACACAGAAGAAACATCAGGATAGAAGGTTACACTGGTAGGAATGGCTATGAAGTAAGAGACCTCAGTATACTGAGTAAAGAATAAAGAATATCCAAATAAAAATATTGAGCCAGAAGAAGAGAGATTTCAATAAATGCAGAAAATTGGTAAGTTACAAGACATGTATCTATAAAAAGAGAGGACTAGCACTTCCTTAAGTGCAAGCACAAACTCTTCCAATGCAGAAGACAGAATGCTGTAAAAGAACAAGGAAGCTTCCTTTACTGAAGCAGCAGCAGCATTAAGAAAGGAGAAAGTAGGTCACCTTACTATGAAAGGGTATAAAGGAACAGCATGAGGGTGTCAGGACAAAATCAGAAAGGTTAAAATAAAGGAGACAAAAAGCAAAGGACATCAAAGTCAACAAGAAATGATTCTACCAGCACACTGTTAGTAAGAGGAAGAGCAAAATGGGTCAATTTGCTATTTAAAAAAAAAAAAGAAACAGAAAGCAGATGAAATTGGAGGCCTGTTCATTCCTCCCCCCCAGCCCCCAAGTTACCACCAGTGATCAACTGTAATCCAGGTGACTGGCAACAAAGGAGTAAGATCTGTAAGAAAACAGCAGGTTGTACTGTATTCTCATGAGCTGATCTGAAAAGTATCTCAGTAAGCCCAATTTCAGAGCCACTAATAATAATTTTTAAAAAGTGGTATTCACTAATGTCTGGGAAAAAAAAAAAAAATACCAGGAAAACATTAAACTGCAATGATAATCTTGCAACTGATAAAGGTGTAAACCCAAGAAGTTTGGGAATTAAATGCCAGTGAACTGAATTCTAATTTCCTGAAAAGTGGGAACTTGAAAAAAAAATATCTCCATGGCTTTGCAAGTAGAAATCACATCAATTTCATTTTCTTCTGTATCAAGATAACTAGCCTTGAGGATTGAGAGAAGTCATGCACTGACTTGAAGAAAATTGACATTTTCTTGTATGGCACTCATTCAAACAGCTTGCAATGGTCCAGATTGAAAAATGAAGCTGATAATAGTTTTCTCTAGTCCATGTAAAACTGATACAAAGCATCCCAGTTGTCATTAGGGTTTTTTTTTTTTTTTTTACTCCCCACATGGAAAAGTACAGAGTTAAAAGTTTCAAAGACATATGCTCTGGATGCAAGAATATTCAACATTTTCATTAACCTGGAAGATGGAAGGAGAAGCTGCCTGTTGAATTTCAAGCCAATACATGTCAGCAAGGGTGCAAGAATGCCAGGACTCATAGTAGTCTTCAGAAGTTAAAGTGGATGGCCTGAAATGTCCAAGATGCAGCACAACAGTAGTCAGCTCAAGACTTCCCTTGGGAAGAGACTAATTGCCTAAAACACCAGTACAATGGGGAAGGGTCTGTTAGACTACACCAAATGAAAGCAGCATATTGTTGAGAAAAAGATAACTGGCAGTTTTATGCACAGGATCCATTTAACTTGGCAGTAATGATGCTTCAGCTTCACTGCTATACTCAAACTGGACAAAAACAAAGATGGTAAGAACAGCTGGAAAAAAAAAAATCCAGAAGAGAGATGAGAATCAGAGGTTTAAAGATCCAGTTTTTCTTGACAAAATATAAGTTTTAATTTTGTTTAGAGATAAGAAAGAAAGTGGTCTTAAAAATCATAAAATATGTAACGGGATATTGCAAAGCAAAAGGATTTTTTGTCAGCTGAAGACAGGGCAATACATTTAGTGTAGGAAGATAATTTACATTAGTGTTAGAAAAATCAATTTTACTATGAAAATTAGGTTTGGAGAGCCTGTGGAATCCCATCATCAGATGTTTTAAAGAAAACTGCAAACATGACAGGAGTGACAAGAAATGACCATAAAGCAATGGGGTACAATGGAAATTCCAATGAGATTGCCCTCACAGACTTAACTCTTGAGACTTTACCATTAGTATGTGAAAAGTGTGCAGTGATGAGGACCCATCCCAAAATCTAATGAAAATAGCAGAACATGAAATATTAATTTGAAAGAGTTAAGTGCTGCTTTCTTCCTCTTATCATTTATAAGGTTCCAATGACTCTATGGAACTAAGGCAAAAGAGAATAGAAAAAAAACAGCTGTAGCAGAAGGCAGGAATCCTTGTTTGAAAGTAGATGAAAAAGAATACAGTGGAAGAGCTGCATCCCTGACCTTTTTGTCCAGCAGCAACAGCTCACGTGAGAGAGTCCACCCCAATAAATGTACAATTACATATACGTGCCAGTCACTGTGAGGCTCCACGCAGATAAAAGCAGAAATAAATCTTCTGATTCTGCCATCCAGGACATGCAACTGAACACTTTGCAACTGCTGAACCAAGCCATCATTTCAAAAAGCTCATTTCCAACAGATCTGGATAACTTAACTACTTTACCCTAAATTACAAATAGGAGATGTCATCATATTTTGTCTTCCTTGCAATTTATCATTGACTTTATACTAAAAATATTTAAACCAGAAGAATTTTGAAAAATCATGCAAGACCTTCCATAGCAAGATGCAGAAATTGGAAATTGTTTGGTGTTTTGCTCTGCCTGTTTGAAGAAGTAGTACATTCTTAAAAACACTGCTTCTCCTGCCTGTACAAATGGAACAAATAGCCTTTGACAGTTTAGGGGTTGGTTTGTTTGCTTGCTGTTGGGGTTTTTTTGTTTGGTTGTTGTTGGGGGTTTCATTGTTTTTGTTTGGTGCTGTTTGTTTCTGAAGGGCTGGTGAAGATGGCCAACCAACCATAGTGTTACCCCAGTCAGACAATGCAGAAGGGGAAACCTGAAGCACGTTAGGAGTTGTAGCACATTTTACCTTACGTCCCACGTACACAGGAATTCCAATAATCATTGCAGGAATAGCAATGCCAGCTATTAATGCAATTCCTACAGGAGCTCCAACAAGTGTCCCTAGTTGCCACAGTATTTTCTTCTTACGGCTCCATGGTTTCTTTCCCCAAAATGTGCAACCTGATGGGCTAATAGAAAGAAGAAAACTGTAAAGACATTGTAAATAAATCAACATAATGCTACAATACTGAACTGTTCTCTAGTTACAAAATCATTGTTCTTAGGTTCAAGTTACATGTGTTACAGATACCAAACCATAGTTACAATTTATACTTTTTTTGTGTGTGTGTGTCTTTACAGCATATTTTGCAACATCAGGAGAAGTATATTGTGTATAACCCAACGCTAATCTGTAGTTCACAGGTAGCTTACCCAAGAGTCTTTGTATTGCTTACTACAAAGGCAATACAGCAGCATTTACACATCAGTAATAACACTGGGTATGTTCATCTAAACCAGTTCATTCGTTGTACCAAGTACACACTGCATGCATAAAAGCAACTTAGAAAAATACTTTTGAAAGAAACAAAGCACTAACTCAAATACATGCATTAAAAACTAACAGTTCTCAGATATGGATACTTCAACTGTGATTCCCTACCCTGCCTGGAAGAAAGACAAGCTTTGAGCACCCAGGAATCTATTTCCATGGAAAAAACAAATTACCAACCACATAATTACTTTTTTTTTTTTTTTTCCCCTTAAGTTTACCTTAAATAATGTAAATCTGAGATCTCTTTCATACAGAGCCAACAGAATTCACAGCCACAGACAGCACAAGTCATATGATTGCAGCTTCCATCATTCATTTTTATTATGTAAGCAGCACAGCGTGGGCATGGCTTTATGTCATCAGCTGTTTGAAAATGAATATTAAGATCATATCAGTTCTTTAAACAAGAACATTTAATAAAAATACAGGCATACGTTTGGGAAAACTGATTGAACCATTATCTGAAAAATGGAAGAAGTTCTAAGTTTGCTTTACAAATCTTGACTTGGCAATGACTTGATAGCTATTTGCATTTGTAAACCTCGGACCAAGTAAAACTAATGAAAACAAGACATATTAGATCACATACAAGTAACTGAATAGTTAGTGTATACACTTCATACAAGGATTTTTTAAAGCTTAATGCAATATATAAACCATACTTTAAATATGTATATTAATACAGGACTCATAATATGGTCTCTTTAAATATAATCATCTTTTACATTTCATGTCATTGTAAATCTTTTACTTGAATATTGTCTCCACTCTGTTATTTATTTTTATTATCTTAAATCCCTCTCCCCTTCCACATTAAGGGCATTTCTTTGGTATTACCTATGTCCTCGAGTCCTTTTCACAGCCCCACTTAATGCTTCCTTACTCCCCAGAATAAAATATGATAGCAAAAAGGAAATTCTGGAGGCTCTCCCTGTTCCCAAGTCAAATATTGACAAATACAGTTAAGTGACTGGTTCTACCACTAACAAACAAGGGATTGCCGAGCAACAGTGAAATGCTTGTATACTGACAACCACAGTTGTGATCTTCATTCCTTCACATTACAGGTTAGCATCTGCACTTTGGGACATACTCCCAGCAGCAGCTCCTAGTGCAGAAGTTTACTGCCACTGTGCTACTCGGTAGGACAAAGGAAAACAGGGGTTATACTGGGTATAACAAATATCCAAAGAGGTGCAGAACCAGAAGAAACAGTACCTCTACCAGTGCAAAAGAACAATGAGAAGCTGAAAGGATGCGCTAGCAACTCCCAGGTGGGAGCAGATCTACAACCTACAGGGCAGGAACTAAACTGAGCAAATTCTTACAGCATGGGTATGGCAGAGGTACTGCTGTTCATGCTGGGAGCACTGAAATTGCAAGAAAAGGAGCTGGGTTGCTTATTTACAGTTTATTTTAAAAGTGTATTTGAAAACTAGAGCATGGTGCCAATTTTTAAGGCAAGATGGAGCGTCTTGTTAAAATGAGCCATCACAAACTTAAATTCAAGACTCCCAAATCTAGGTCTGGGTTGGAGAATGACAGCTCTAACTACATTCAAGGTGCAAGAGACTCTTTCCCCAAATATCTACTTTGTTTGGTGAGGCAGACCCAAAAGCTGCCAAATAGACTGATTTGGTGAAACTAGAAGCCAATTCTTATCAATGGTAAACTGGACTTTTGCTCTCCAAAATACTACTCTGAATAGTTTATCCTCATTTTTGGAAGGGGAGGGGGAAGGGTGTTACAAACAAAGTTTAATTTTAAGAAGATTAAACTCTTTGCTTTCTGGCATCCGAGACAGATGAGGATATTATTGAAAAACAGAAATTAGTACTGACAAACAGATGTCAAACCAGAGCCAGCATCAGTCTCTTTTGAAAGCACAGAATCAGTGGTTTTATTTTTAACAACTTCTATTATTAGCAGTCCTGTGAAATTTCACCTACAGTGGCAAAATAAGTGTTCCCAGCATGTAAGCAATACAATTAATGAAGTCAGCCTGCCAAACACAGAATGCCTTGCAGCATGTTCCTTTTACTTTACATTTTTCAGCTCCAAAGGAAGAATTTAAAATGCTGACAGAACTAAGATTGACATCAAGTGCTGTGGTCACAGAGTACTTCAAATACTAATATTTAGAATTTGAATTCAAAACTGAAAGTGGCATATTTTGTGTTTCTGAAAGACAAAGCAGCTAGTATCTATCATGCCACTACTCTGTTCTTTCCCTTTCAGAGTTTAGTGTGCATATGTACTAAAAACATATTTTACAGACACAGAATCCAAATCATAAATACCTGCTGCTCCAGATTCCTGGCTGTAACTAATAGATGAAGAACGAATTGTTCTCAGGCGCAGACTTTGAGCTCTCTCCTGGCGAGCAGCATCACAGGTCTGGTTTGGATGCCAAATCTGCTTGCAGTGGTAGCAAAACTCAGTTCCACAGCCTTCTCGTCCACATGTAAGTTTGGGACAGCTAGCACATCCAAAAGCTATCACAGCATATCTTCAATGATCAAGAGAGGCAAGAGAGAATTTCATTAATAAAACCCAGTCCTGTCTATAGAGTGAAGCAGATGAGACAGCTGCCAGAGCAGCTGAAGCAGGTACAAAGGCAGTGGATATCAAGTGGCCAGCACAGGCTCCTTACCAGCTCTTTCCACAACTATTGCTATTGCATTAAACCAAGACTGTAGAGAAATACTACAGCTAGTGTAACACTTTGCTCTACCCCACCTTACTTACTTCAAGCAGTACTGGAATGTACCATACTTAAGGCTGAACAGCAGTCTAAGGTTTATGGTCACAAAAGCAACCACAGTTTAGGAGAGTGGCACAATAAAACAACAACAACAACAACAACAACAAAGTTAATTTAAGCAGCTAGAAAAAGTTATTGTTTCAAAAGCATCCCAGTCACTATGGGTGTGTCTAAGCTTGACCCTCTCTGTAACTGGGGAGGATCCTTGCTAAACAATCTGTAGTATAATTTACTGTAGAGACATCTCACTTGGTACTGCATGACATCTTCCTATTTTACGGGTTGCCTTTTATCATGAATACCACTATCTACTTTAAATAGATGTTTGTTTACTCTTTACATTTTAAAATGTCAAAACAACAAAGCAAGTATTTTAGAAATCATAGAATCATAGACATGTCTGGGTTGGGACCTCCAGAGGCCATCCAGTCCAACCCCCCTGCTGAGAGCAGGGACATCCTCAACTACAGCAGGTTCCTCAGAGCTCTGTCAAGCCTCACCTTGAATGTCTCCAGGGTTGGGGCCTCAACCACCTCCCTGGGCAACCTGTTCCAGTGCTCCACCACTCTCGTGAAGAACTTCCTCCTTACATCCAATCTAAACCCTCTCCTTTCTAATTTAAAACCATTGCCCCTCGTCCTTTCACTCCAGGCCTTTGCAAACAGGCCCTCCCCAGTCTTTTTGTCAGCTCCCTTTAGGCACTGGAAGGTGGCTGTTAGGTCTCCCCTGAGCCTTCTCTTCTCCAGGCTGAACAATCCCAGCTCCCTCAGCCTGTCCTCATAGGAGAGGTGCTCCAGCCCCCTGATCATCCTTGTGGCCTCCTCTGGCCCTGCTCCATCAGGTCCATGTCCTTCCTGTGCTGAGGGCTCCAGAGCTGGACACAGTATTCCAGGTAAGTAAGAAATACAGTTTCTCAATTAAGACAATTTTGGGTTTTGGACAATTTAAAAAATGCATTTACCAATTACTGCATTTACAGTTTGAAAAGATTTCAGGGCCTCACTGCGACCTTTACTCTGATAATGCGATAAAGAAAAAAGCTCTAAAGCTTAATATTTACAAAACTGTTCCACTAATTCATAATCAGACAGTACATGACCAATTCTATACAATGACAAAGCTGTTGCTACAAATCAATTCCTCCATTGGGTTTTTATTCTGAAGTTCACATGATGAAAATAGAGACAATGTGTATTATATTTCATATTAATACGAAATAATATATATACACACACACACACGTGCACCCTAATTCCTACTCCTTGTAATTTCTTCCAATGCTTTTATGCAATACCTTTCTTTTAAATCAAAAATAATACTAGGTCCACTGGTATGAACACTTAAAACAGATGTATAGTTTTATTCAAGTGAGCAGTCACCCTTGAATAAA
>JANHGN010001646.1:22322-39958 GCA_024605025.1 Megaceryle maxima
AAAGAGACAAAACATCAGGAGAAGGATGGGAAAGAGACAAAACATCAGGAGAAGGATGGGAAAGAGACAAAACATCAGGAGAAGGATGGGAAAGAGACAAAACATCATCACATGAGCTCTTGTTTCTTTAGGGTGACAACCATAAACAATGATCCTGCTGAAAGTATCCAAGTAACCAACTTCATCTGATTTTAAACTCATAATGAGGATTCAGTGATGGGTACTATCTGTACATTAAAAGCAGAATCCATCTATCAGTGTGAAGCATTTCCCTACCACATAAAATATCTACGAAGAGAGTTGTATTATCAAACAACGTGTAAGGTCACCCATATATTAATAGCTTGTTCCCCTCATAAAGGCACTGCCACAGTTTAGCTGCCTGGCAAAATACTGCGTTTTCCACCCTCAGAGTTGGGGGCATGCAGGAGGCAGTTACAGAGCAATGACAAATATCTGCTATATGCTAGTACATTGCTGTGGTCCCACATGATTGCATTGAACTTTCAACTTCACTCTGAAGACTCACTTTTTTTTTTTAATGGCATTATCTATAGCAATTACAGTTTCTGATCACCTTAAAAAAAAAATCCCAAGTACTTTTAAACAGATGAGAAAGTTGAGGCACAAAAAATAAGCAAGGTAAAAAGTCACTATTAAATTAAACCACCTTAGTCTACTTACTGAAGAACTATCTGAATAACTGAAAAAATGGTTTAAAAGAAAATGGTTTAAGTGTTCTTACCTGCTTCTCCCTACCCTGAATAAAAACAGTTTGTCCAGAAGATGAAAACTCAGGGAAACTTGAGCAAAGCATACTTCTGTCTATCAAATAATGCCTTCTAGTGGTTGTTTTCTTTTGCATTATTGAAATATTAAGAGCTGTACTGATTCTGTCCACTTGACTTTTTTTAGAAGTGCTCAGGCTACCAATCCATCTTGCAAGTACACACAGCAATGCTGTGATCCACTTTGGATCAGAGGACCTAAAACTACCACCATTCCAGTCCCTGCTTTCACCCACATCAGCAATTTCTGTTTCATCTTAAGTATGAAAGCAAAATTTGGTTTCAAACACTTTTTGACATATTTAAATTTGAAAGCTTCCTAAATACTAAGCATCTGGACATTAATATCGGAACATATAAGCTACCTCAGTCTTATTCTTTTCTTAAGTCTTGTTCTTTTCCAACATTCTTCCTTTTAATTTTTCTTATTTATTGCTCATCTGTGAGGCTTTGAAACAGAGATGTCACCTTCTATGAGTTTAGTGCACGCTGCACATCTGGATCCCAGTACTGGCCACAACCCCTATCAGACATTACAATAGTACAAACAATCTCTAAAAAAGCAGCTTCCTGAAGAATGGCATTAGGAGGCACCAACAGCAGAAAAACATGACAAGATGCTCAGTAATATTCAGCCTACTCATGTCAGAACTCAGAAAGGTTTATAAGTACTAAAGCACTGTTAAAACATTACGTTCTTCAGATAATAAGCAGGAACAAGCTGATTATTATCTTACATCAGAATCCTGTTGACAGGCAACCAGTGATGTCTCAACCAGCCATAAGACGGAAGATATCTAAAGCTAGAGAGGTCTTTTTATTTAAAAAAAACACCCAAAAAACAACCAAACCCCAAAACAGACAAACAAAAAAAACCTCAAACCCCAACAAAAAACAAACCAAAACCACTGCAAACCCTTGCATCATTTTTCAGAGTTAAAAAAGAAAAAGAAAATACCCCCTCTGTTTTAGCAAGTGGGCTATGTAGTCATCCCATTTTTAATTCCCTTTAGTCTGAGCTTTGCACCATTGCTGGGGTAGTGAAAGCATTTATATTTTTTTTTCACCTGCTGTAGATACATGGCAGCCATCTAGCAGTAAGCTTTGTGACACTGCTAAAATTCCTGCTGCATAGAAGAAAAACTTCCTACTTGAGGAAAGGTTTTATTTTGGAAGGTGACTCTTGGCTTGTTTTTTTGTTGTCATTTTTTTGTTTGTTTTGGTTCTTTAGGGTGGGATTTTTTTGAAGAGAATTCTGCCTGCTACCTACTCCTACAACAGCAAAATGCTTAAATAAAGAACTTTCCAAAAAGTGTAATTCTATGAGGGTTATCTATTTACACTGTCACGTTTTTTTAGAGATATTCAAAAAAATTACATACCCACAATCTGGAGCTGGGCACCACCTACAGTCAGGATCTGCAACCAGCCATCGCCTAAGCATAAACTCCTCATATTTTTCCATCAAGATGTCATCATTTAATATCAAACGAATATCATGAGGATTAAATCGTTCTGAGCATTCTGGGCAGCTAATATTAACTCTGCTCTCGGAGATTTCTATTCGGAGATACTGACGTAAGCAATCCACACAAGATCTATGATGACAAGTCATTATCTCCGGGAACCTGTCCTTGGAGTGCCGCAAAAGGCACAAGGGGCATTCCATGAAGTCTCCGCTTGGTTTGCTGCTCGAGGTTGTTCCGTTATCAGAAGAGGTACATGTGGAGAAAATAGAGTTCTTGTCTGTACACATTTCTGAATGAATACTTTCAATACTTGCAATTCCATCGACACCTCCATTTAAATCCCTCGACTTGCGTTTCGTGTCTTTTTTTCTCCGAAAGAGAGAGCCCAATGAAATTCTTCTTTTCTTTGGTGCCTTTTTAACTGATGGCAAGCTCACAGAGGAAGCAGAAGATTGGAGGTCCCGATCAGAGCCCATTTGCCGATGTAAACTCATGTCTAGGTCACTCATCAGAAATGAGTTAAATTTCATATACAACCCTAATCATTTTTAAGGATCAAAATAATAGGGTCGGAGGATACAGGCATATTATTATGTAATCCAGTTTGAGTCTTCATGCAGAAAATTCACATGTGTCTGCTTCCAGCAAGTTCTTCAGAGGAACTCCCTGTATCAGGAAGAAAGATGAACAAAATGATAGATTAAAATCACATCCATCACTTTTGGTTCTGAAAGATCAAAGCACTTTAATGACTGGTTATTCATATTACTACCACCTTCTCCTCACCAGCTGACCCAATACTTCTTTCTGTCAGCTTCTACTATCCTTTACACCCTTTTCATCTTAACAATCCTGAAATTTCCCTTTGGTCAAGGAATATCTTTGTTACACTTAAGCAGTGCCAAGAACAGCATCTTCCCTCCCCTAGCCCCTAAGTGGAGGTGAGGTGGGGGTGTGCATGCACATGTACAAACTACCATAACCCAAGGTGACAACTAGTGTAAATGGATAACAATTCTTATGGAAAGCACAGTAACTGGCTTACAGAACTGGAAGCTTTTCTGTTTTCTCTACCTTATATTTTCCACACATGCAGTAAGGTCATGTACAAACCCAATACGGTTAATTAGAAGGAATGAAATATTTGTGTGTGTTCCGAATCCATTTAAACTGCTAGGAGAAATTAAGTCAATATATTCTCAAAACATAAGTGTTCTCAGAGAAGAATGCAGATGCATACTTAAAATGTTAGACACCTGAATATTTCAGGAAGCTGAGTGGCACCAACACTTGTCTTGCCCTTCAGCTTCCATACTGCAATTCAAACAAAGACTTAATGTGACGACGTTTGCATTTTCCTCACAGAGATATTTAGTTTAATAAAAAAAATTCCAAAGGAATGTAGAGGGCCACTGATGACACAAAAATGTCATTTCTCACTTATACATCTTGGTATAGAGAAGACAAAGGGAGAGAAAAACACAACCCTGACTGAGGTGAATGCCTCTATCTACCAGAGCCCAGGCAGTCTGCACAGTGGCTAGAGACTGGCTGAAATACAGCCGTGTGCTGTACGTCTCCAGGACTGGATCACCAAGGTGACTGGGTCAAGACTAGGAAGTTTCAGAGGAAGAGTGACCAGCAGCAGGAACAGGAATCCCTTCTCTCAAGAGGAAACACAGAAATAGCTCATGGGCCCTCCAGCTTCCCTGAGTGCACAGCAAACCCACTGCTGAGACCTCTTCAGACTACTGTAGCTTGATATTATACACGTACTAACAGGTAGTCAAGTCAACACTACTCAGTTTATACTACTATCCAGCATAGCAGTACCTCACAAGAATACTACCTTCCTCAAGTGTAAGAATTTAAAAGAAAAGCAAACAAACAAAACTAGATACAAAACCAAACCAACCAACCAAAAAAACAACACTCCCTCACATCTGGTTTTGCTAAAAGGTGGTCTTGCATTTTGGACCACTAGACTTTGTTTGATCTTTAAGAAAAAAATTTAAAAGCCACTCTATTTTTTCCAAGCTGAATTATTATCACTTTTTTATTTTTCTAATGAAGAAAAATCTTACCTCTGTGGCACACTATAAACAAAAAAAACCCATCAAACAAGCAAACCTTTAAAAGTATCTTATTTTATTCCCAGAGTTTAAAATACAGCATATTTCAAGAACATAACATACTCTTCCTTCCCTCCTAAGGGAATATTTTCAGCTTAAAATCTAGTCAAAAGGAATCTTGGATGCTTTACCTGCTTCTGTTCCCAAAACAAATTTAATAGTTTTACAACTGCTCTGTCATTAAATCACTTAAAACACTCTGTTATTAAAAGAAAAAAAAGGTGAAAATGCTCAACAATGATGACAGAAGAGAACATTCTTCTCTCTAGTATCTTGGTATGACACAGATACGCTCTGTTGGGAGATGACATCTGAAACATGCTACAGATACACAAATCCTATAGCCTACGGTTGTTGATAAATTAACTTGATTGTCTAGAAGCACAAGAATAACCTTGAAAGAATTGTTATAACTATATACTTACTAACATTTGTATGTTCACACATACTACCAGGACAGTGGAAAGTGCCATCCTTTCCAAGCCGGGTGAGCCCATACACAACATGAGCAATCAGAGTGCTCATTTCTGTTGGGTTTGGTTTGTTTGTATTTTAAAGAAAAACTAAAATTAAAAAAGTAGGAAGTAAACACAGTAACGCAGCCAAGCCTATGACTACAAGCCTTCCCCTCCCCTTCTCTGGAGAGGAAAGAATGCGTATTACAGCATTTTTGCCAGTTCCAACAGATGTACAAAATCAAGAAATGGAAGCTCTGGTGATGAACCAGTTGTACTTTAAAACAAAAACAAAACAAAACATAAAAACAAAGATTCTCCCATGCTCTAAAGAAAGGAACCAGTACGTCTCTTTACAAAATGAGATCTGATAAGCAGTCTCTCAGAAACAAGAGATTGCTCTTCTAAAGAAAACTGTTAAACTTTGTCAGCATTTTTAATTGAGAAATTGCCAGTTATTTCAGACAATCATCAGTTATGCTGTCTAGATTTCAATGCATAAAGCTAGTTTTAGAAGTCATACTCTTCCTTATATAGTAATTTTGGATTGCCATTTTAGTGACGTTCAAAGATGACTTTGCTGAAGTGAAAAGATTCAGCAGCTCATTTATTACAGGGGAAAAAAAAAATGAAGACAAATGATACAAAGCTAATAAAGATCAGAGCTATACAAAATCATAAAAGCCTTACTAGTGCAATCTGGAGCACTGGCCAGTTCTCATGTTGCCCAACCCAGCACAGCATTTGCGTGTTTTTGCAGACAGAAGGAAAAAATATTTGATTCTGTACAGCCAGAGAACACAATGCCTGTATTATTCCAGTAACAATAATTCTACATGGAGATAACGCTGTGTGAAAAAGAAAGCTTTGAAATCAAAAGACATGAACCGAGTCGAGACAGATGATTATAGCAATAGTAACGAACAATCTGATTTTAAGAGGCAAAATTCATTGAAATTTCTGCACCATTCTCGCCGACCAGTATAAATTCTGTCGGCGTACAGAGGAAACTAATACAGGCAACAGCAAAGGGATAGAGAAACCACACAGAGTATAACTCCTAAGTGTACGTTCACCACTGTCCTCAACATTTCCTCAAAAGCACTTACTGACTACAGAAGAAACGTGTTTCAGCCTTCCCACCATGCCCCAAACCCTACCACAGCTCCAAATTCCAGCCATGCTTTGCATTCTGCTCACGCCACAGACTACCACAAACCAGCAGTTGCCACAGCACAAACACACTTCGTCATTCAAAGGCTTCCAAAAGCAGAAATTACATTTGCAGATGTAACTCACCTAAAGCTCAGTACTTAACTGCTATCTGTTCCTTCAGGAAGCCTTCCTAAACTGTTTGTTAGGAAAACATAACTAATATCCAGCTAATTTCCTTCTATAATTATTTTTAACCATGCTGCCTTAAGTAAATTCTATTGGTGACCACATAATGGGGAGGGAGGGGAAGGAAACCAGAATAATCTTGCAAAGGGAGAAGTTTTCAACTCTGAGATGACTGGGGTGACAAACACCTTCTAGTATGGCTCTCCATGACCCAACTTTTGCTTGTCTCATCTTACCAATTTCAAAGCATTTAGGAAATGCACAAGGGCAGCTGAGTATAACCCTACTGATTTTACAGGAAAGGAGCAATGAAGCCCTAACTTCCTAAGTCAGCTGCTAGGGGAGACTAACACCTGTGTACTCCTGACTGTCCTCCAAACCCGCCAGAGTAACAACCTAAGTGTGCTGCTCCCTGCTCTTCCATTACATGTTCAACCTTGTGTACAGGAGCAACAAATAAGGGAGTTTGCCATCAGGATAAGCAGCTTCACACACATCTGCAAAATGAAGGCAAGCTCAAACATTTGCGAAGGAGAAAAAAAAACACCAAAACCCATCAATACAGATTTATTCCTCACTAAAACCCTTACATATCCCCACACATCACTGGTGCTTGAACGGCAAATTGAGACTTCTCCTGTGGCAAATGAACACTGTCCATTTTAGGCAGTGGCTCCTCCTGGTAATTTAACCAAGCACTGACATTGTTAGCATACTGAAAGCCATTTCTTGATTAAAACTGACTACTGACAGCTTCCTACTCTGACACCTGCAATTTCCAACATTCAAGGTGAGGCTTGACAGATCTCTGAACAACCTGCTCTAGTTGAAGATGTCCCTGCTCTCAGCAGGGGGGTTGCACTGGATGACCTCTAGAGGTCCCTTCCAACCCAGACATGTCTATGATTCTATTATCTTAGAATTTACAAGTCACAGTGTTCTTAACAGAGGTATCTCTAAACATCTGAAAGAAGCAGCAAAACCATGTTTTCCTTTTAATTTACTTCATGGTGTTAAGAACTGTAAAAAAATAGTGGAATAAAATATAAACCAAAAACATGCAAAAGCTTAATCCACTAAATTAAATACCAACGCACATTTGAAATGGCACTGGAGTTTCTCGTTTCAATGGACATTCTTAGAAGTCAATTCATTCCACAATAGTTTTTAACCTGGGGAAAAACACCTAACACTTGTGCCTGAGTATTTCTAAAGATATACCTCTACTTGCTTTA
This sequence comes from Megaceryle maxima, assembly GCA_024605025.1. Classification (NCBI taxonomy): domain Eukaryota; kingdom Metazoa; phylum Chordata; class Aves; order Coraciiformes; family Cerylidae; genus Megaceryle; species Megaceryle maxima. Next base: position 29,743 of record JANHGN010001646.1, read on the forward strand.
CATGTGCCTCAGGTACAACTAAAAATCTGGTATCGCTAAGTTAAAACTGAGAGGTGTAGTCTGAAAAACCTTAATTTTGACAGCTCTGTGCTTCTGTAGCACTATGCCCCGTTAAAAAACCCAACCATACTCATGCCAATGTACATGCTGTGGGAGCCTGCCAGGGCTGTTACTTGGTTTAATCAGGGATGATTTAGAACAAGCAGAAACACCACTTTGCAACTGGAAGTAAACAAATGGAAATGATGTCGAAACAACAAAGGTTCTGGCAAAACTTTCACGTGCACTAAGTTGAAAAATAAAATCCTTTAATGGTAACAATGCAGCATAAGCAAAATACTTAATTGCAACAATTAGCAGAGTGTACTTCTGATTCCTTCAATGAATTTCCCCTCAAAAACTAAAATTAAGAATAGCAACATTTTCTGTTTAATATTTAGAAGACTGTAAGACTTAATCTGTGTGGGTCTTTTTGATAAAATAATCAAATAATAAAAGGTGAAATTAAAGGCTTGATACTATTTGGATTAAACTGAAAAATTTGTTCTGTAGGGGTAGTCAACTAGTTTGTACCACAAGATCTCAAGCTCTTAAATGACCAAGACCTAGACACTTACCAAGCATTTACAGGGATATGTTACAGTAAAAAACACCAAGTGACTTTAGCTCAAACTGAGCTATGTAAAATGATTTCTTAATATTTAAATTTTACCTCATTATGGCTTTTCTCTTTTGAAAGAGAGGGCATTGGTACAGTAGTTTACATTTTATGAAGTTTACCCAAGCAAAAAGTAATTCTTATCTTTCTGACATTTTTGCAGGAAGGTGTCTTTTTACTTCCCTGTCCTGCCTTGTTCTAGGAGCCACATAGGTGAATGCTTCTCTTAAAGCACAAAGGCCATTCACTACGAAAGCTACCAGAGTTGCTTCTATTGCTAGTAGATCTTTTTAGGGTGAAAATTACTTGATCATTTCATTAACTTCTCAATTCTTCATGCTTATGATGGACTATTAACAGCTGCACAGAAACTATTATTTCAAAATTTGGACTCTCAAATCCACAACTGATCAAAGACACTTTACAAAACCTTTAAAAATCTGCCACGTCCAGTCTCAAACTTCACATATAACCTTTAAACAACAGTAGGCATAAATTCACTTTAATTTATGCAAACTCAAAAGGCTGGAAGTTGAGTTGCATGCATGTACTGTACCAAGAATTCACCCACTCATTTCACACTGGAGCTTGCAGGAGACTCAGTGAAGGTGCTGACAAGACCTGGGACATGCCCATAGCAGCACAGGACTGATGAGCAGAACAGAGGAGGGCCCTTTTCCCTAAATTGCAAGGAAGTCAAACTCTCTGGGACAAGCCAGCTTGACACATGTAGCTCACTAGGCCAGTGCTAAATGAGAAACAAGGGTCTTCCAGGGGCAAAATGACTTGCTTTGGTATATGGGAGTTGCTATAATGCAAAGTCAGTTTAATTTAGGAAAGACTTCTAATAATTAGGATCAGTTTATAGACATTATGTAATGCCTTATTAAACTTAATATTACTAGATACCAAAAGCAGACAAAAGGTTAGAGCAATTCCCTCATCACATATAAGCCTTTCTTTCCAGTTGTTAATTTACCCTTTAACTGGGATGTTCATTAAAGCAAGACCAAGACTGCTATTTATTTGTAAAGCATCTTTCAACAAGCATCAAAAGTAAAAAAAAAAAATTTCCTCTACTCAACTTTCTATGCAGATTATTGCTCCGTATTCTAAACCCCCTTGATATTCACAGACAGTATTATTTAAGAATACAAGAGAAAAACACTTGTGAGGCAGAAATATTTTAATCTCTTAAAAATCAACATACTGCACTGTTACAATGTTCCCAGTTTATTCCGATCACACTTTACACTTCCTTAAAGTCCCGTGTCTATTATCTGGAAATTCTATTTTCACTTGCAGAACAAAGTAGTATTGTTTGTAAAACAATGAAGCAAAGAGACGGACTATGAACCCGCTCGGGCTCAAAGCCTGAGACAGACTGACAAGGCTTTAAAGTCAGAAGATTGACAGTATTTAAAATACACAGAAGCTTCCACATTTGGAATTGCCAAAAGTTAACTGATATACAATGTTCTATTTTCAAATTCACAATGGTATGTAGCACATAACGAACCAAATCTTACAGCTAGAAAAAATCTTCAACAGTTTATTACAATTAAAAAAAAAAGTTATGCTTCATTCTTAGAAATGTATGTGCAATACGTCCTGTATCATGTGTCCATGGCAGCTGCTATTAGGAAAGGAAGTCTCAAGCTGCTCAGCTCATTCTGAAAGTCTGAACTAATTGCCAACTCCAGCAAAACTGTTCCTCTTGCAGATAATGCTCGTAAAGAAGAAACCACACTTAAAGCACCTCCCTTCAGTCTTCTTGTTTTGAGGTGGGGGCTTTTTTGTCATTATCCTTTCAAACCCCAAACACCGTAACACAAAACTGCTTAAAAGAGAAACGTTTTTCACTGAATACTGGAATCCTAGATGAAAAGATTTCATCAGTACTTTCATGAGCAAGGTCAGCCATGATAAAATGGAGCCCCTCTTCAGGGCCCGCATTCTACTTCTGCTAACAAATGTCAACCAGACAAGAATGCCTTAAATTCTAAAAACATTAATTTTCTAAACCAGCAGCAATAAATTTGAGCCTATTGAGTGCAACGGTTGAACAAAGCTAAGAACTCAGTGGAGAGATGCTTTCCATTTGTGAATCTCCAGGCCTACATCTGTTGCAAATGTGACTAATGGGATCAAACTTCCCTTATCTAAGGCAGCAGAGCAGTCTTAGTTCAACCATGCACTTGCTCGCCGTGTCAAAAGCTTATCCTATGCACTCTGGTGCATCACTGTAAGCAACTGCACACCAAACTCGGCCAACAGAAACCAAAGTCTTGGAAACACTGAGGGGAGAAGGGGAAAAAAGGCAGAACATCACCAGAACTTTTAACTATTTTAATCCTTTAATCATTACAATCCTCACATTAGCACAATTTTATTCCTGCATAAATGATGGGAATGTATTTGCTTTATTCAATGACATTTTCAGTTCCAAATACTGTGGGGAGATTTATATATATATATATATATATATATACACACACACACACACACACACACACACAGAGAGAAGTAATTTTCTAAAACATCTGACTAGCTAATGGTCTGGAAAGTGGAACCAATACTAAGGGATTAAAAACTGCATGAGCTACCTATGCACCAAATAAAAGTTTTAATTTAGCTGCATTAATATTTTAAACCAAGCACTTTCTGACCATCAGCTGAAAAGAATATTAGTTTATCAATCAAAAGATTGACAAATTACTGTTTGACCTGCCAGAGACAAATAAAAACTCCTATAAATCCAAAATCTATTGATTGCTAAAGTAGAAATATACTGTAAATTCTGCTTTTAAAATCCTAATCATGTGTAGGAGTAGTCAATATAGAAGAAATAAGGAACTTAATTCCTAACTGTCTTCTTATGGTATATGGTATGAACAGATCCAGATACTTCAATGCGGTCTTAAAAGCATAAATGAAATGTAAGTTATTTGGCAACAGCAATAGCAAAATAATCCCAAAGCAGCTTTTCAGAGTTTTTTAGCTTTTTATTTATTTTAGTTGAAAGCAAGTATTCCCCACCTTTTTTATTCTTCAAAACTACTGGTGAATGATGCCTCGGAATTTCCTGCAGCTGCTTTTTATTCTGAAGTGTACATTGCAAAATAATTAGAGTAAACGCATACACCGGTGAAAGAATATCATCAAGTTTTGTTTCCTGTGCCACCAATCCTACAAGTGGAAAATACCACAACACTCCTCAATGCTATTATTCCTCCAGGAAAAACTGCTCCAAAATTAAAATAATGAAGACTCACAGATTTCTAGAATACACAGATGTAATTTCAGGCTTGTATTTTTGCCCAATCAAACAGTAATGGCTGCATACTGAATTCTGACAAGGATTTTTTTCAAGCTGGCTTTAAAATTTGCCCTACTTATAAAAAAAAACCAAACAAAATCTACTGAGACAAGGTGGGTCAAATACTGTAGTAGAGGGATCTGAAACCAACAGTAGGAGGTTCCAGAGAGACCGCACAGGCAGAATTTGAACAGCATACCAGAGAGACAGCAGGTTGAGGGGATATAGAAGAGGTAACAGATCTCAGCTCCCGGCTCCTATTGATTTTTAAATTCAGCAAGAGCCAGAGGGTTCTGTCTTTCACTGAGGAAAAACATTATTGACCAGCTGACTGGCAGCATCTTCCAGCTGTTTTTTTCTCTGGCATAACTCACCTCAGTTTTCAGGGCAGAGGTAAAAAAAAGCAAACAAAACAAACAAACAAAACACCAAACCCCAAACAACAACAAAACACAGCAATAAAACAAAACAGCCACAACCAAATGACCTTGAAATAGTTTTTCCTCAAAATAAGTAGCGCTGGAATCTATTAATGGGTTACTTTTTAATCCTCTGGTGCTATTTTACCAGTTTTGTTAACAGATACACAGAGGATAAAACTTAAAAAGTAAATAAAGTACCTAAAAGGGAGCAAGTTAGTAAAGAGTTTTGAATTCTTCCATGGAGATGAAGCTGGGCTGTGTTACCTTCCCAGGGGATGGGATGAGAACTTGGTCCATTTCTCAAAGCAACTGCGACAACTCACAGAAACTTACTAAGCCTTTGGGAACTAAATAGCTACCATGCCTTGGGCTTGTTTGATCTCAGTCCCTCTACAGAGAGATGAATAATTTGGGTAAATAGAATTCAATATGAAATTCCAGAAAAACTTCTGTGACTGAGTGAATAATCCATGACAGTCTATTTCAGCAGCAAGTCCAAGAGAGAGGAAACTATGACAATTTTCTGAACTCTGCTATGGCTAAGGCTGTAACTGCTCTCAGGTCGTGTACAAAGCTACACCAGTGTGGCTAACTGCTCCTGTTCAATCAAAAAGCAGGGCTAGTGTAAAATCTAGTACAGCACGCCCCATTCTACTGCTGCCTGGCTTGTGAATTTGTTGTCAGTATGCTAACTAAATAATCCTGCATGGATGTATTTCAAATCACCAAGCTCTGTTTTTGTTTAATGACAGCTCTAGTTAAACTGGCACAATTTCAAATATAGACCAAGATCACAAAAAGAATGAACAACTGAGAGAAAGAGACAAAAACAAAGACAGGGAAAAGTCTAGCCAGGGAAACAAAAAACCTCCATCCTGCCAGGAACACTGCCTCTAGCTTCCAGACAGGAAAAGCCACTGCCTCCAGAAAAACCATAGGCGTCAGGAAATGGCAGCAGTACCACAAAACTTATCTCACAGCTGAAGCTAATGTAGAATGAAAGGAGACCATTAGAAAGGGAAGGCAAAGACAAATCAACTATCCATCAGACACAGGTATTTGCTTACAAATACATGAGGTGAAAAGTTCAATCTTACTGTTGCTTCGCTGGGGGAAAGAATTAGTGAAAAGGATTCTTCCAGTCCTACTGAAAATAAATAAATAAAGAGACCAGGCTGAAAAGATAGAGCTCATTCAGCACAGACAGGGCAAGAGAAGGGGAATAATCTAGCAGCCTTTACAGACAGCCTCCACTAGCATTATAAATTGTGTAAACACTAGTTAAAAAGCACAAAGCAAGAAAAAGCTGAATGCTTGTCATTCAGAGGAGGAGTTATTCTGCCAGCACAGTTATTCCACCTACAACATCATCATATACTCCACCAAAAGATAAGCTACATCAGCACACAGCAGGATTTAGCCAGGTTGATGCAACTTTATCCACACATTTTTCACTGGCAGCAATGCAGTGTAACTGTAACACAGTCTGGCAACTCAAAGCTTCTCTACACAAGAAACTGCTGTATCAAATGGCTAGAAAAGCTAGTGTGAAAACATCCACTCCTGGCTTTAAAAAGACCTAATCTTGTGAAAATCCTAGTTCTCATTAATGGCACCCAAGTGTGAAGCAACACAGGGGAGTTTGTGAATCCCCTACAAGCCACTGTGCATTAGGCAGAGGCCTTGAGTCCTGCACGTCAGGTGGCACTCGGGCCACACAGTGCTGATGAAACTTTGGCAATGCTGTGACATTCTGGATCTTCAGAATGCTTCACACCAAACTTAAAAAAACCAAACAAAAACAAAACCTCAAAGGTTCCCTGCTGTGCTTAATGCTCAGAAAAAAGCCCAATAAATCACAGAGAGAACACCTACAGTGATGGTCCTCTAGTCCTCTTCCATCTGAGGAGTGCTGTAGCAAGCAGTGATTGATGGCCCACTCAGTGAGCAACTGCCCAAAAGGAGAAAAAAATAGTATGGGTCAAGATGTATTTGCACTGTTCCATTTACTCATGACTTTTAAATTAGCAAGTTACACTTCCATTGCCAGTTCCCACAACACAGGGAGCACTCGTGAAATACAACTGCTCTGCCCTCGTGCTTTTGAGAAGGGATTACAGGACCTTTCCTCCCCACCCCATAACACTTCCCCCCCCCCATATACAGCCCACAGCTAGACATGCAAACCCACTCTAATGCATCTTCAAATACACTCTGTTGGATGTTAATTTTTCCCCACACAGCATCATCTTAAACAGCCCTTTCTACACAGTTACGGAAACATTCCTAGTCAGGTCCCTTTGCTCAACAGACTGTGACACATCATCCATTTCAAACAATTACAGGCTCAACAGGAAAAAAAACCCCTGAAGTAAGCATAATGCAATTCCTAGAAAAGCTACTGTGCTTATTTTCTCCATTACTCAGAACAGCTAAACACTAATTACAGTCTACAAACAAACTGTGTTATTTCAGGTTCTAAGGTTAAAATCATACTTTGAGGTTTTTTTTAAACATTAACACTGGTAATATGCCTTCAACCATAACCTTTTTAGTAAAATTAAAAACCAAACCCAAAACACACAAAACCCAACATCTTCAGTCAGGTTTAAAAGCTTCCTAGACCACAGAAACATCACATTTGGTAAACCAAATTAGTACAGAAGATGCTGCCTCAGGCCAAGAGTACTCATTAGCCTAAACCTGAGATACAGTCCTCAAATGTCAGGATAAATTTTCCTAGAAAAAGCAGAGTAAATAACTTGTAAACACTCTTAAAGTTTCTTATTTATTTTTTAAATCAGCTGCAATGCTCCAGCTTGACTTTGAATCCTGTCACAGTGACAACCACAGTTCTGCACTGATGGCCTTAACTATAGCTCTCCTGATCTGTGTGCATCCAGATCAATCTTATATTCAATTTAAGATACTTGTTTCATCTTACACACAGGCTTTCATATTTCCGAATCAGAGATACTTGTTTATCAGCAATAACAAAAGTCACTCCTCTCTTCATCCTAAAATACCATTTTCTCTGATAGTTCAGAAATTCACACAGTGTGTATTTAAATCCTTGCTTGCTTTCTACTTGCAAGTTAGCCATTATGAATTTCAAGCTGCAGTAGATGATAGTGATTTATAGTCCTCTTGCTTTTCTAAGCCTAGTGTTAACAATGGGGAAAAAAATAAATCCTTGAGCAATACATGTAGTTTGTTTCTGAAAAACATCTTCACTTGGAACACCAGCAAAGAGCTGTTACTATAATCCCAGTTTAAAGAGCTAAACCAATATCCTGCAAGCCAGAAGCGTCGGGCAAAAATACTTACTAAATAATCTGCAATATCTGCAACAGATGGGACAATATATAGTCTTTCAAGTGCATTTTTTCCTTATAATGATATACACCGAGTAGCAAGCTACAAACACCATTCACAATGATTCCTCCCCCTGGAATTCTGCTTCAATTCCAACATGCCATTATCCGCACCAGCCAGAACGACTGCATGTGCGCAATGCAAAACCTCACCCTAAGTTCACTGACATCAAAGTTTTCTTGCCAGCAGATGCTTTTGAAGTAGTTATATAGCACAACGGAGACTTAATGTAACTCAGAGGTTGCATTCCTGATCTGGAAAACAAATGCAAAAGAGCAGGAAGCCAAATTCAGTCTTCAGTCGGAGACTACAGCTGTATCAGGCAGTCTCTCCATGTGACTGGCTCATTTTCCAGGTAAATTCTCTCTATCAACCAGAGCCAGGAAGAGAACAAAGTACTAATGGCAAGAGCTGAAGAGATCAGCTGAAGCTACGAGCTTAGCAGTGACCAGAAAGTAGGCACAGCCTGCTGCCCTGTTCCCATCCTACACGACTGGTCACAATGGCTCGACAGGAAAACGTGGCAAGAGCTCAGCTAGCACACCTTGTCCCTTTGGGCCACCTGGCCTCACCACAACAGAATATGTGCAGTCAGCAGTGCATCTCTCCCCTTTTCCTTCTTCAAAACCAAAACAGATGCCTCAAGTAAGAAGCGTTCAAATTATTCTAAAAGCAGAAACTGAAGCCAAAGCTAACAGTTTATATACTCTGCAGATCACTTACAACTAAGGGATTCCTGAAACTACTTGTAGACACCCTGTCTGTGACGGTGGCAGAATACTCACACTGGCTACCTGAGAAATAGATAATAATACTAAAAAGATCTCAAAAATTAACTCAAAAGCCTCCTCTACCCCGCTTTTTATAGCTACCAGAGGTCACCTCTGCTCCAATCCAACACCAGTAACATTCTGAATTTTTCCTCACAAAAGGCAGCATTTGCTTTGAGCAAGTCACACGTTCACAAGTGTGGCAGTTCATGTCACAGATCCTCAAACTCAAGCCTGCGTGCAAAAGGATGTTTGCAGTCACCTCACTGCACAAGTACCTTGAGAGCCATCTTCACACCTCACTCTTAGCTGTCCCCATAAACTCACAATAAAAGGCTCCTCAGTATCAGAGTTTTTGCCTGACATACAGCAAGTGCCCCATGAAACAGAAGCCTCACAGAGGACAGCAGTAGCTGAAACTGATTTAAGAGGTGGCTTTACAAACCTGTACATTAACATTCAAAGAAAACACCACTTAGCTTCCACAGCCACTGACACTGCGACTCCATCTTTGAATGAAAATCAGCTGCTGGGAGAAAAATGAGCATCTGACAGAAATCAGACAAACCAGAGATGATGTTGACATCTGAATGAAAACTAAACTCAAGGAGCTTCAAGTTTCATATTTACAAATGTCTGCCTCCAGATACGCTGGTGACACTATGAAACATTACCTGGAATTAACTGCAGTTTACTAAGAGATCCTGTTTCAACTCAGTGGACTGTGACCTGGACAAACCTGTATTTGCATTTGCCATCTCCCAGCAAGACCAGATCAATACAAAATACCTGAACACGATGCCAAGCTGCTCTTTGGCAAGTCAAGCTATCACAGCTTCCTTCCCCTCAGCTGTAAGGATTACTACACAGGTATAAATCCTGGGCTCTGGGCTCAACACAGACCTCTCCTCTGGTTATTGAAACAAATTCAAAAACCACAGTATGCTTTCTTAGGGAGGTGGGAGGAAACAGCCAGGGTAAGCAAACTCCAAAACTATTTAAGATTTCAAGAATGGAGAATTAACACCAGCTCCATTCTTCAGGCAGCAGAGAACTGCCTACAGCAGAGGTGAAACATCTGTGCAAGAGATTAATTTTTTTCCCCACATCTGCTCTGTAACACAGGATGAAACTTCCATAGAATGAATAAATATCCTTGATGACTGTTTTGTATTCGATTTGAAATGTACTTCTCTAACCTTGTTACGCTGCAATACGCCTGTGGTTTCCTTGCTACAGCTAGCATGAGACAAAAATGAATCATATGCTGTACGAGTGCCAAAACAGAGAATAAAACAGGCCCAATCACTGTTACTGAGGAATGAAAGTCTCTTGCAAAAACCTCAGTTGCACATCTGTTGCCACTGTAGGATTAACTTCTTCAGCAATTTTGAAATTTAACAATTTTACCCAAAAAATAAGGCATATAAACTGTAAAAATAAAGTTCTAGTAGTCCAGAAATGAGACATTTTAATCAGACCATTTTAGCATAGGTAATTTGTTAAAATAAGAATTCTTATGTTTTAATAGTTCACAGGTATCACAGGGTGTCAGGCGTTGGAAGGGACCTTGGAGATCTTCGAGCCCAGCCCCCCTGCCAGAGCAGGACCATCTAATCCAGCACAGGTCACACAGGAACGCAGCCAGGTGGGTTTTGAACATCTCCAGAGA